>APFE030602371.1:95478-178187 GCA_000404065.3 Pinus taeda | reverse complement strand
AATTCATCCTTCTACTTCGTCGTGTGGTTCACCAATTGTATTGGTACGCAAGAAATCACCAATTTAATATACTTACGGGTCCACGAAATCACAATCATGGTGTTCTGTCGGGTAAGTAAGACCTTCCGCCCGCCCAAACTTGTCGATTGCAATGAGCGGGAGGTTCCGGATGTGGGAATTTGATATGTTGTAGTTCATTATCCCGTTGGGTCCGCAATACCACGTCACAACGTTTGTCGTCTTAAGAGCCCGCAACACTGTCGATTACGATTGCAATAAGGCTGACAGAATATAGCCTGCCACATGGCGAATTTCACGCTTCCTTAGCGGATTTTGGAGCGGAAAAGGGGTTTTTGGTCTGTTTTACAGTAATTTGTAGAACAAATAGTGGAGGAACTGGGAGAAGTCATAACTTCTTCAATTCTTATCTAATTTGGATGCAAAAATAGGTTGGATAGCCATTTTTTAGTATTTTGAACTCATTGAGACAGGTTGCAGAAGACATTTGAGCATTGAAAACACTCTTTTGATGTAATTTGAGCATAATAGAAAGGCCCAAGCCATTGGAAGCTAGACCAAGGAGACGTATCCCACGAGGGTGAACTCCTTTATCATGTGCTTGTTGTGTGTTGTATTTTGATGTTCATTGTTGTTGTTTAGCATGTGTTTTTTTATGTTAAATTGTTCATAACATTTACATAAGAAACTCTCGTGAAAATATGTTAATTAAGCAAAAGTTTTGAATCCTTAAGCACTTGAAAATAAAATGATAAGCATATTGGGTTTAATTCTGAATGGGGAATTAGCACAACATTACTAATCTGCTTCATTTCAGATCAATCTTTGTTCACGATATCATCAAATTAGAACAAAGATTGAAGACATTCTAAAAACAACATTCATAACTCATGAAGGCCATTATGAATTTTTGGTCATGATTTTGGCCTTGCTAATGCACCTTCCACATTTCACAGTTTGATGAATTGTTTTTTCAAACCCTTCGAAAAATTGTGTTAGTGATTTTTAATGATATATTAATCCACTTCAAGTCTTGGAAGGATCATGTTCAACATGTTGACAAGGTGCTCAAACTATTGGAGGAGAAATAATTGTATGCAAAAACTTCCAAATGTTTCTTTGGGGTACACAAGGTGGAATATTTGGGTCATATTGTATCTCATGAGGGTGTTAAGGTATATACTAACAAAATCAAAGCCATCAAGGAATGGAAAATCCGCACAACCCTAAAGAATCTTCGAGGATTTCTCGGGTTGAGAGGGTATATCGCAAATTTGTTAAGAATTATGGGAAAATAGTAACACTTCTAACAACATTACTGAAGAAAGATGCATTTTTTTGGACTCCAAAAGCAACTAAGTCCTTTGAACATCTTAAAGAGGCAATGTGCCAAGCTCCAGTTTTAGCTACTCTAGCATTCACAAAAACCATTATGGTGGAATGTGATATCTTGGGAAATGGAATTGGTGTTGTTTTAATGCAAGAAGGATGGCCCATTGATTTTGAAAGTCATCCAATGAAGGGAAAGTATTTACACAAACCTATTTATGAGAAGGAAATGTTCGCAATACTATATGCCCTGAAGCAATGTCACCCTTACCTAATGGGAAGACCCTTCAAGGTAAAAACATATCATGATATTCAAATACTTTTTGGAACAAAGATTATCTTGAGAAGAACAGTAAAAATGGGTCACTAAGATGTTGGGTATGACTTTGAAACATCTACAAAAACGGAAGCAAAATGTTGTTGCAGATGCACTTTCAAGAAGGGATGAGGATGTGGAAGCATTGCTCTATGCCATTTCTATTATCCAACCTAATCGAGTAACTGAATCAAGGGAGGAATGGAAGAATGATGAAGAAGAGTGGACACTCATTGAAAAGTTGCAACAAGATCTGAGTACATCTGATACATTTATCTGTAAAATGACTTTTTATTGTACAAACATCACTTATATCTATGTAAGAATTCCCAACTTAAACAAAAAATTCTTTTGGAATTGCACACCTCTCCTTTAGGAGGGCACTTGGGATTTTAAAAAACATACCACAGGGTGAAGAAGGATTTTTTTTGGGATGGCCTTAAATTTGATATTAAGAATTTTATGGCAGAAAGTTTGGTTTGCCAAAAAAATAAAATTAAGACAATTAAGACCCTAGGTCTATTACAGCCTTTAGCCATTCCAAGTCAACATTTGGAGGAGGTCTCAATGGATTTTATCACAGGTTTACCCAAGTATGAAGGAAAGAGTGTCATCATGCTGGTAGTTGATAGATTTACCAAGTATGTCCGCTTTTGTGCATTATCTCATCCTCTTAAAGCTAATACAATTGCTACTGCATTTATGGAAATAATTTAAAAGCTACATGGAAACCTAAAGATTATTATAAGTGACAAAGATCCCATTTTCACTCGATTTTTTTTTACAAAATTATTTTCTTGCCTTGGTACTCAATTAACTCATAGCTCATCTTATCATCCTCAATCTGATGGGCAAACATAGATAGTAAACAAATGTTTGGAATGATATCTTTGTTGCTTTGTATATGATAACTAAACAAAATGGGTCAAGTGGTTACCTCAGGCTGAATGGTGGTATCACTTCCTTCCATATTGTAGCAAACATGACCCCATTTATTGCACTTTATGAATATCATCCACCATCCATCACATTGTTTTTAAGAGAAAAATTCAAGGTTAAAGTAGTAGAATATCACATCGAGCATCAACAACAAGTTCTCCCACTCTTAAAGGATAACCTCACTTTGGCGCAAAATCGAATGAAACAACATGCAAATCAACATTGCAGTGAAAGGAGTTTTGAAATAGGCAACTGGGTATTTTTACGACTACAATCATACAAACAAATTCCCCTAAAGCAAGATAACAAGGATAATAAATTATCACCCAAATATGATGGTCCGTACAAGGTGTTGAAAAATATTAGTACTATGGCATACAAATTGGAGTTGCCTGCATCTTCCTGAGTACACCCAGTTTTCCATGTTCCATGATTAAAAAAGGTTATCAATGATAAGCTCCTAGTTCAAACAATATTGCCAGAACTTGATGAGGAAGGAAAAATCATATTGGACCTTGAAGTAGTCATGGAAACAATAACTTGACAACTACAAAATCAATCAATTTTAGAGTATCTTATTAAGTGGAAGAACTTACCTGCTAAAGATTCCACATGGGAGGATGATAATTTTATACAGAAGCATCCAAAACTACTCAAGCATTGAGTACAAAACTCGTTTTGAATGAGAGGAGCATGTTAGGTCCCTATAATACTAATGTTAGCCCCCTTATTGTTATTGTTAGTGTAGCCCCCTTGTTGTTATTGTTAGTGTAGCCCCCTTATTGTTATTGTTGTGCTCATGTAGCCCCTATATTGTTATTGTTATGCCCCATAGGAGCCCACTATTATTATTTTTGTGCTCATGTAGCCCCAATATTGTTATTGTTATGCCCCATAGGAGCCCACTATTGTTATTGATGTGCCCTTACAATATTGTTGTGTAGGCTCTGATTATATTGTGACCCCTTAGACTCCTATATATACCAAGGAGGTCTTGTCATTTGTATCATCCAAAATTTGTTCATTTATGTGATGTAAAGGAGCTTTCCCCCTCGGAGAGGCTAATTTTCAAGTTGTTTTGTGATCTAGTTGTATAACAGTGGATAGGTTCTAGGTATCTCTAGTTCACATTGTTGTATGTGAGTCATAAACTTGGATATATGTGCCTCAAAATCTCAATCATGTGCCTCGAGAATCTCATATATATGTGCCTTAGAAACTCAGACATATGTGCCTTAGAAACTCAGACATATGTGCCTCAACAACTCACTCATGTGCCACAAAAATTACATCTTCGTCACAAAAACTCACATCATTAGAGAGCCTTTAGACCCTTCATGTATTTCAGATAATAGGAGCTTTAGATTCCATGTCATAGACCTAGTTTATTCTTCCACTAAAGACGACCAAATTGGTTGCCAAATGTTGGAGGATAAGTGCCAATATATAGTTGTTCCTTCATCTGAAAGGCATGTCTTTTGGGCAAGCCGACTTCGCAGCTTGGAGGGGTAAATGACATTTACAAAAATCAAAATATTTTCCTTTTCACAAGGGTCGTGAAGAACATCCCCTTTACATTTTTTTTTTGTCCAAAATAAAGCATGAAGAACATGCTGACAATAAAAATAATATTTTTTAATTCTTTTTGTCTTTACATGAAATATATATTGATACAGTGACAATTATGAAGATCAAACCTAGTTAATTTTCCAACAATTGGAAAAGTAACTAGGTTCAGTCTTCATATTTGCCTTTGTACTCATGTCATTATGTGTATATGATGTAAAGAAGAGATAGAATATTTATTTATGAAGTACGTGTTTCATGCCTGGGTAATTGGTCAAATAGGTCTAGGCATCCATTGCATGCTTATTGTCATAATTCAAAATAAGTCAACACCATTTGTAAAATTCTCTTGGGTATATTATCATATTGAAAATCAAATTTGCCTAGCTACAAGTCGGCCTAAAGAAGCAATACAAGTTAGCCTCATTACCTGGTTATTCGACACGTGGAAACAAGTATATAAAGTACGTAATTCACATTCAATTAGAGAGATAATCTACATTTAGATCACTTGATAAGAAACATAGAAGGACTAACAAGAAGCATATAAAAGGAATGAGAACCGAAACATATAAGAGAAGTTTTCATATACAAGGTTACCAATCCAACCACATGCCTAAGGTACAATAACATTTCAAAGGTCAAAGAATTGCAGTAAAGATTACAATGGGGGTTGAAAATTGCAATAGAAGGTACTATAACATTTCAGAGGTCGAAGAATTGCAGTAAAGATTACAATGAGGTTTGAAAATTGCAATAGAAGGCACTATACCATTTCAGAAAGCTGAAAATTGCAATGATAATTCAGAAGGTCTGAAACTTGCAGTGAAAAGTATTGTGACAGTTCAGAAGGTCGAGATTATAGTGAGTGAAGACCAAAGAAGAAGACATCTTCTAGTATTAACTTAAGAGGAACTTTTGAAGTGCTGACTTGTAGCTAGAATGATGCGGGAGCACCCAGCAACAAAGCAAGCAAACGTGGACCAGAGGATCAGAATAGAGGAAATCCGGTTTTAAAGCAGAAAAGCAGATTTAAAGTGGATTTAAAGCAGTTGTTAACAACGATGCATGCTTTTGGAGAGCTTTCATTGGAGGAAAAGCAGGGGAGGATAGGATCAATCCTTCCTAAGACTTCTTATATAAATGTAGTGCAATAAGGGTGTAATAGATATCTTATTTTGTGAAGAAAATTGTGAGTGGGCAAGATGTAGCCCAGTGTGAATTCGTTTTTAAGGCTGAAAGGCCTTAATTTTGTAACTGTTTTATATAATCTATGAAAGCCTGTTCGAGTGTTATTTGTATATGCATGTGTTGTGAGCTTGTCAATCAACATCGATCATTCCAAGCTCGACGGCAATCTATATATTGTGTAACTGTTATATATGTTATTGTTTAACCGCTATGTATGAAGAGCAAGGGAGGATTGGCGTGCTGGCAATTGCTTGATGTGGTTTCCATCTCCGCTTTGTCATTGTTATGTTACCGAATATGGTTCGATTTGGAAAAGTTTTTCTTATTAAAACAAGACCGTGTTGGAACCGGAAAAGAAGAGCGATCTCTAAATATGTTTTAAGAGTCGAGCTCCGTGGAATTTTCAAGTACAGAGCAATCCAATGAAGATTTACTGAAGTTTCACGTTTCTGATTTTACTGTAGACAACCGGTAGATGAACGTGCAAACAACGATGGGTTGTACCTAAAATTCGACGTCTGCTATGTGGAATTTAACTGATGAGGGTTTGCATTTCCTGTTTACGGCATTGTACGTGAAATTTTGATGCCTCTCGTTGGACTTTCGGTGGGGCATCCACAGATTATATGGTTCTATTGATTTTTTTCAGAGAATTTTGCATTACAAAGGCTGGAGTGATTTTCTTTGGTTTCATTTGAAGGCTCTGATCTTTGAGAAGACGGGTCGTGTTCAAACATTCCCGAGAGAAACCAACGCAATGATAATTTAGAATCCCATTAAAGAGATGTGGATTTTATAAAGATCCACATTACATAATGAAGTTTATTTGGGAATTGGGATTTTGGATTAACCCCAAAATCTAATCCCATCAGTTTGGTATCAGAGTAGTAAAAGATTCTGCGGAAGGAGGTAGCAGCAGAGGAAGGTGAGAAGATTGCAATAGCCTAGAGTGTTTACCAAAAGACCAAGTCCAGAGGAGAGCTTGGTGAGGTAAGAGGCAGCAAGGAGGACTTGTTGTTGCAGAGGTTGATTGCAGCTCACAAGTTAAAGATATTACGAAGACCAGGAGAAGCATATGACCAGGAGGTCATAAATTTTTGTGCCTCGGGAGTCTGATGCGGGAGCACCCAGCAACAAAGCAAGCAAACGTGGACCAGAGGATCAGAATAGAGGAAATCCGGTTTTAAAGCAGAAAAGCAAATTTAAAGTGGATTTAAAGCAGTTGTTAACAGCGATGCATGCTTTTGGAGAGCTTTCATTGGAGGAAAAGCAGGGGAGGATAGGATCAATCCTTCCTAAGACTTCTTATATAAATGTAGTGCAATAAGGGTGTAATAGATATCTTATTTTGTGAAGAAAATTGTGAGTGGGCAAGATGTAGCCCAGTGTGAATTCGTTTTTAAGGCTAAAAGGCCTTAATTTTGTAAGTGTTTTATATAATCTATGAAAGCCTGTTCGAGTGTTATTTGTATATGCATGTGTTGTGAGCTTGTCAATCAACATCGATCATTCCAAGGTCGATGGCCATCTATATATTGTGTAACTGTTATATATGTTATTTTTTAACCGCTATGTATGAAGAGCAAGGGAGGATTGGCGTGTTGGCAATTGCTTGATGTGGTTTCCATCTCCGCTTTATCATTGTTATGTTACCGAATATGGTTCGATTTGGAAAAGTTTTTCTTATTAAAACAAGACCGTGCTTGAACCGGAAAAGAAGAGCGATCTCTAACAATGTTTTAAGAGTCGAGCTCCGAGGAATTTTCAAGTACAGAGCAATCCAATGAAGATTTGCTGAAGTTTCACGTTTATGATTTTACTGTAGACAATCGGTAGATGAACGTGCAAACAACGATGGGTTGTACCTAAAATTCGACGTCTGCTGTGTGGAATTTAACCGATGAGGGTTTGCATTTCCTGTTTACGGCATTGTACGTGAAATTTTGATGCCTCTCGGTGGACTTTCGGTGGGGCATCCACAGATTATACGGTTCTATTGATTTTTTTCAGAGAATTTTGCATTACAAAGGCCGGAGTGATTTTCTTTGGTTTCATTTGAAGGCTCTGATCTTTGAGAAGACGGGTCGTGTTCAAACATTCCCGAGAGAAACCAACGCAATGATAATTTAGAATCCCATTAAAGAGACGTGGATTTTATAAAGATCCACATTACATAATGAAGTTTATTTGGGAATTGGGATTTTGGATTAACCCCAAAATCTAATCCCATCATAGAAGGTGGTTTGTCTTGGTCATTAGGTCTTCAAAAGTCTCGTTTTGGATATGATTTTATAAGAAGTGGATTGTTTGGTTATTCCCCCAAGTTGTGTGGTTTTGCCTTGGCGTGGACCCTATATCTTATGTCTATTTTTTTTGTGATCTTCATGATTGATGATTGTTTGATGAAGAAGATTGAACACAAAAGAATTAAGCCAACAAACTTCACAAATAATTATCAAGATAAGGAAAATCATCATATATCTTAATCTCCCTTGATTTTCTAACACCAACAAAAGGATTACATAACACTAGTCTCTCCCCCATATTGCAAAGGATTGCTATTCAACTTCAGTAATTGAACAAATTGAATTCTTCCGTGTTTTGAGGCATCTGAATCCTAAAGCGAATGCATTAGCTAACAATGGGACTAGCCTGGACCAAGGGTCCTTATAATTGAACAATAGACCTCCAATAATTTCCCCATTTCCATGATCCACCCGTATGGCATAGAAATATAAAATAAAGGCACAAAATGTTATTCAAATGAATTTGATTATGAGAAGATAGATGTGCGGCTATATCTCTTGAATGCGAAGGCTCCAACCCGTCTATCTGCGAAGGCATTCATGGATCAATGACAAACAATAACTTACTAGCTTTGGAAATCATTAACTCCGTACCCCTGTTCAAATCACAATTACAAATGACACACAATTCACGCTCAACGTGCACACGTGTCTAGAGCTCTTAATGATTTACAATGGCAAGTGGAATTTTGAAGTGCTAAGAATAATGAAACTAAGAACTCTTTCAATTCATCTCTCGTTGGAGTTAATCCCTCTCCCTCTCTATATCAATCCATAATCTTTGCAAGAAAAATTAAACAAATATGGAATTGACGATGTAGTTATGCAATTAAATTCTATAAGGAGGATGAGCAAAATTTAAGGCAGATATGATAGGCTTGGCGTTAGGCTCATAAGGGTTTCTATAAAAATGGGCAACCAACATTCTGTCCTATGGAGGGAAACGACCAAAGGAGGGGGTCGACCCAACATTGCCCTAACTTGAAGCCCCTGCATCCATGTGTTTGGAAGAACGCTCTCACCTAGGTGCCAAGTTCTGTTGCTGCACAACCCCTCCATGGAGAATATAACCTCTTCATCCCACAAAAATGAGCAAGTTCATACAAACCAACTTTTAGACAGGCTCTTAGAACCTATGGAAGGTCTATTGTGCACATTGAATCAAAGGGATGAATTAGAGGAGAGGGAGCAAAAATATTTCCAATTGCTCATAAACACCAAACTTGAGCTAGTGCAAAGCAAAATTGAGAGGTTCCAAGGATAATTTAGGACAGAATTGACAGTTATGAACTGTAAATTGGCTGAGATGGAAGAAAATTATGCTAATGGAGCACAAATTATGTCAGTGGGGGCCAAAGCCAGTGAAGGTCCAGTGAGGAAAATAGGAAAGAAAGTTCAAGGTTCATAGCAACATGTCTAATTTGGTGAAACCATGCCTTAAAAGAGCTTGGAGTGGTAGGCTAGTCAATCGTCTATTAAACCTCCCTTGTATAAGTTTGTTTGATGCTATGTATGTTCATTTTGCTTTAGAAATCTTTTACAAAGAATATGATAAACACCTTATCAAAATAGAGGGTAAAAAATTTCAAAAGCATAGGCTCTTAATTATTTGGACATTTGAAAATAGAACCATTGTGGAATTGGATGCAGTATGTAAGGGTTTTGGCCCAAAAACCAATCTCTCTTTAAAAAAGAAAAATCTTAGCTGTTCTTTTTAAGAAAAATAGTTCTATTTTCCATGCATTTGATTGAGTAAGGTTTTATTGTGTAATGATTTCGTTTAGTTAATATAATGTATGGTCAAATCAAATCAAATGGATTGAAGACAACTGTCTCCCTGCCAAAGCAATACACATGCTCTAAAGCCATTACCTCTCCCTCCCATCAAACTTAATGCAAACATACATTGATTTAGTATAAAAAATCTTTAATAATTATTTATTTTAAACATTATACATATAAAACAAGCTATGCAATTTCAGCAGATTTAAACAACTTAATGTCAATACATTTTATATAATATTCTACAACTACATCCCACTTTTACTCTCTAAAACACATATTTCCCTTCTTCTTCTCATCCTCCACCTCCATATAAAACATGCTTCCTATCTGCTTCTCCTTTCCTTGTATGCCACCGACTAACAACTTAGCCACCTTTGTTGTTTTCTTCTCCCAAAGACAGGTGCCGCATTCATGGTTTTTCTTTTCGTGTGTTAGGTATCAAATTCATATTTAAAGGCAAAAATGCAATGAACCACTTTGAACCAAAGTTCCGTTGGAATTTGAAATTGAAAGAACGCAATGATTCGTTGTGTCAATATGAAAATGACTCGTATCAATTTAGAATTGTGATTCAAGCAGGACTCATGACAATTCTATTAATTTAATAGTAAAAACGCCATCAAACATAGCATGTAGCTTGCAAAATACATGCAAACAAATAATTGTCCAAGCTAGAGCAACAAAAAAATAAGGGTTTGACAATATTGTTGTATATATTGTTTTTATCTATCTACGTAGAGTGTGACCTGCATTTAAAGGTTTAGTTATATTTAAACAAAGGTAATGATAAGTGTAAATTAAGTTGTAAAATGTTTATAAGATTGTTTTTCAAATTCATTACATTATTAAGTTATGATTGATGTTTCGAATCATTTAATGTGGTTTATCTACTTAATGATGTGATTAATCTGAAAGACAATCTCATAATCAATATGGATCACAAAACTCTAAAATCAAGTATTGTAGAATATTATTTACACACTAATAATTCACACTAACAAACATGACAATCAATTTTAAATGAATTGATTTGTGCTCAAATTAATTAACATTATAATTGAAAGCACAAAGATTAGCAATCACACAACAAATAAACAACACAAATAATAAAAATTGTAGCTTTATTAAAAACCCAAAAGATGTGACTAAGGTACATTTTAATGCTATATTTATAAAGTATAGTAATCAAATATATTTTAATTGTAACTTTTATAAATATAAACTATTGATGAAATCTCTGTGTACTTATTGTTTTTTGACTATAATTTAGCTATATTTAAACTAAGCAGCAAGGACTAATTACTATGTTGCACTTGTTACAATAGATGCCACTAACAAAGCATATTTATCTTGATTCTTTTGCTTTTTGAAGTTGGATGTGTTATTTTCTGAAACTCATAAATGCTTTATAATTTGTATTTGCATTTACTTCTCTTACAATTGCAATTGACAAATAGTTTAGTGAGAAGGTTAAAAAAAATGCGCGTCTAGAAAGTTGAAAAGCTAAAATAAATCTGTGATTACTTAGTCATTCTTGAGAAATAAAACTTCTAATCTCTTCATCAATAACATAGTAAAAAGATCCCCCGGATGCGGGTGTCCATCGTCGGGAAAAGGAGGAGCCAAATGGCGAGCACGGGCTGCCACGTGAAGACGCAGGAGCCTTAAATGCCTCAGGCCGCCATAGCTCAGAAGCGGGAGAGGCTACAGGGCATCCTTAATGGAGCCGCTTGAGGCGTGGGAATCCCTGCGCACTGCATTTACTGAGGGTCCCTTCAATGCAGAGGTCGACGAGTTTAAGTGTGCTGGTTTGTTGGATATGGAGGCAATTCGCTGGAAGGAAAACTCTGAGCCAGCTGAGAACTTGCGCCGAGAGCTGGTGGTTGAGCGCTGGAAAGAGGCCCGCCTCATTCCTCGCTTCTCAGCTTGTGTCTTGGCTCTCTTGAGCTCGGCTCCATCCCAATTTGGGAGCAACAGGCTCTTTGTCAACTCATTGCTGGTAAACGGAGTGCTGGACTGGTGGATTTCATGGTGCGGGAGAGGATGCCTTGCAGGCGAAGCTCGGGACGTGGAGCATCCTCCCGCCCTCCTGCAGTGGACTCTCATCACCACTGTTGTTGTTGTTATTTCCATCGCAGAAGGGGAGCCACCCCAATTCAGCCAGGCCAAGCGGTGGAGGTGGGCAATTGTGATGCTGGGGAGCCCATGCTACCTGCCTTCGGCTCAGTTATCTTCTCACTGGGCAGCTCCAGGGGAAATCTGGGCATCAACGCGCACATTTCGGTGCTTTTCACTAACACCCCAGAGGGGAATGAAGAGGGGTCGCCCCTGGTTCGTGGGGAGGATAGCTCAGAGCGCGGCAAAGAGAAGCTCATGTCAGAGGAGCCATCAAATGCGGCAGAATGCTCAGGAAAGGGTAAGGGTAAGTGTCCAATGGGACAGACGTCTTATGTGGAAGGCACTTCAGAAGCAGCGTGCCCTCTGCCACCCTCTCATTCCCGTGAACCAGAATTGCCTTCCCCGCAGCAAAAGCCCATCGATGTATGGGAGGGAAGTCCAGAGGATCAATGGGGGTGCACAATTGAGGAGGAGAAGCCTGAGGATTAGCTCCAGAAGGCGTCGCCGAGCCGGTGCCTCCCACACTCAGGTCGAATTCTCTCAGGTCGGGTTCTGGTCAATTGCAAGTTTATGTTTTGTTTCTTGTCTGTTTTCCTCAGTTTGCTACATTCTGTCCGCGGCTATAGGTGTTCTAGTAGAAGTGAAGCCGTCAATTTTGTACCCGGGTCAAGGCATGGCCTGTTTTTTGTATGTTCTTGGTTTTGTCATTGGGTTTTATAGCAGTAATGCATTACAAGACTGTTCTGGAAACGCCCCTGCGTGGGCTGTCATGAAGCTCCACTAGATTGTCTCAGTGTTGGTCTTTAGACAATGTCGCGGTCTTTTGATAATGTCGCCCTGCGAGGCAACTGTATGTGTCGATCTTTGCTACCCATGGAGCCAAAGTTGGCTCTGGGTTGCCAGCTTCTTTGGTTGTAAAATTTCACTGTACATTCTAATATAAAAGTAGTTAGTATTGCCGAGAAAAAAAAAACATAGTAAAAAGATCAATTTAAAGAATTCAGATAAATAAACAATATATTTCATAGTTACGATGAAAACGAAAAATTAGAATTAAAAATTAAATATTGGAAAATCAAATAACAAATGAATGGTTATAATAAGGGTGGCAGGAGGGGGAGGGCTTCTCTGCAATTCCGAAGGAATAATTGTTGTCAAGTATGCTTGGGGATTAAGAAAAAAATCCAATAATTAGGTAGAGGTATATGGTCTCTATATCAGGCTCCTCTTAGCCTGGAAGAGGGGAGTTAGAGACATCTTAATCCTGGGAGGCTATTTTATTATCATAAGGCATTTGCGAGCAAGCTCCATTGCTCAGGGTAATAAGCTAAATCAGATGCTTCAACAAGCCCAATGTATCCTCCTCTCATTCGCTAGCTCTTAGTCCTTTCATATCCTAAGGAATTTAAATTCGAATGTCGATCTAGTGGTAAATAAGGCTTGCTAAATGAAAGAAGGTCAAACAGAAGTTAATGGCGTTGAAGGTTTCTCCCCTATCCCCTAATGGTTATCATGAAATTGGCCCTCCTTTACAATTCCCTCTCTAGTCTCATTCCTAAAAGGGAGTATAATGTCGTTATGCCTATCCCCCTTATGAACTCCTCATACCCCACCATCTCTCCACTCCACATTCATCGACATCAAAATGTAGTACCTCCCCCCTCAAGTCCATGATCACCCCCTCCCTTATCATTATGACGCATGGTATTCTCAGTCGTCCCCACGTGACATTCATTTGGCTAAATATGCATGCAAGCATGAGAAAATTCTTGTCTTCCTCACTGATCAAGGCCCATCTCACGCGACATCAATTTCTCCTCATGCGAATTCCCTTAACCAACGAGTTACATTTACTCCCTTTGAAAAAGATTAGACTGCTTAACCAATTGAGGGTCAGGTTAAGCATGGAAGGAGTCCCCTCAATCACCATGCTGATGATGGAGGCGTCTTGGAATCCTGGTGGCTTGGGTTCCATATTTCATCTCCGCACGAGGTATTAGCGAGGTAAATTATATAAATCACCTTAGGGCCATTTGAATGTCTCCATTTTGTTAATTGTTGACAAGTTTGGCTGGAACTTAGTAAAGGTACAGATTTTCAATCTCTCTGTGGTGAAGG
Organism: Pinus taeda; assembly: GCA_000404065.3. Taxonomy (NCBI): domain Eukaryota; kingdom Viridiplantae; phylum Streptophyta; class Pinopsida; order Pinales; family Pinaceae; genus Pinus; species Pinus taeda. Next base: position 164,501 of record APFE030602371.1, on the reverse strand, counting down.
TGGATGTGTCTCAACTTAGGGAGACTCTCTTGTTTGTTCAAGGATGTGCCTCCCTTTTTAGAAAAAGAATAGCTTTGTGAAGAGAATATTGGCGGGCGAAGAGAATTTCTTTGACTCTGAATCACCTTGGGGTTGTTTAAATTTCCCCATTTTGTTGGTTGTCAACAAGTCTAACCGGAAGTTAGTAATGGTATGGATTTTTAATCTCTCTATGGTGAAGGTGGGTGCATGTCAACTTAGGGAGACTCTCCTATTTGTTCTAGGTTGTGCCTCCCTTTTTAGACAAATTAGCTCTGCGAAGAGAATTTCGGCGAGTGAAGAGAATTTCTCTAACTCCATTTGGGGGTCAATTATGGTCCTTTGTCTCTCCACTCACGTTTCTGTCTCTCCTCCTATGTGTTCTTTCTCCATGGCTGCCAATTTTTGGGGTTGTTGGCAAGCATGCTCAGGTTAGGGGATGAGAAATAGCTTCAAGAATTGTGCTATAGAAAGGACTGGTCCTAATTATACATCCCCAGTCCCCTTTGTCTGTGAGCAATGTGACAGAGAGCATGCCAAATTGAGAATGGATATATATGACTTGCAGGTATTGTTGCATCAACAAAGTGAATCGCCATGCGATAATTTAGACACCATGGAAAATCAAAACAAACAAATAGTTCGCTTAGAGGATGAGGTTAGGGCATTGAGAAGCATGATAAAGGACCTTCAACTGCATATAGCTAAGTTGAGCACCCATCTAGAAGCAACAAGCCTAGGATTTTACTTAAACCACCTAGTTGATCTTGTCATCTAATCTGAAATTGTAATGACTGGTTTCTATTGCATTTCCCTTCTATCACAATTTTGTCATGTTTACACTAGTAGAACAACAAGAGTATTGTTATTTTTTGTAGTTGGTGATGACAACTGGGCATGGCTAGATAGTTTGCAAATGTCAAAATTGATGCCCATTGTTGTAGCTGAAATGTAATTTTCTCGAGTATTTGTTGCATCGGGGTGTAGACTTAATAGAAAAAAGTACTCATTATTGGTAAAAAAAAAATAAAAAATCAATGGTTATAATACCCTAGCCTTATATAAAGATTAATAATGAAAATTATATTCTTGCACATTTATTGCGCCAAGAGGCATTCCCCGACCTAATATGGTAGAAATGTTGTAATGTGATGTTTAACATTTTGACTAAGTCAAATTACACAAAAATAAAATTTAGAAATAAAATTATTAATGTAATGTAAACATTTAAATTCAGTAAAAATAAAATAAAATGGCCCATGATATTGTCCCATGATATTCATGTGGAATATAACTTATTTAAAGGGGGGAATTAAAGCAGCTTAGTTCCATCTTAACTTTGGATCTACCAAGCGTCGAGTGGGATCAAATATATTGATATGCAAACATCTTTTAGAATGAAAAGAAATTTGATCCCCCTCGATGTTTGTTAGATTCAGAGTAAATGGATCTTGCACATTAATTACGTCGAGAGACTCTCTCCAACCAAATATGGTAGAGATGTTGTAATGTTTAACATTTTGGCTTGGCCAAAAACAAAAAAATAATTATTAATAAAACATTTTTACTTGGTCAAATTACATGATCTAAAATAAAATAACAAATCTATATAATATATTATATATATAGGAATCAATATCTTGATTATGCAAACCTCTTTTAAGAATTAAAAGAAATTTGATCCCTCTTGATGTTTGGTAGATCCAGAGTAAAATTGGATCTTGCACATTAATTACGGCCGTTAAACTCTCTCCAACCCCAATATGTGGTAGAGATGTTTGTTATGATTTAACATTTTCAAATTACATGAATCTGTAATAAAATAAACATAAACATAAAATTAATAATTATATTTATATCTATAATTTAAATTAATAATTAAACGAGACTAGATCCATCTTAACTCTGGATGTACCAAGCATCGAGAGGAATCAAATCTCTTGAGGTGCAAACATCTTTTAAGGCAAAAAGAGATTTCATCCCTCTCGATGCCTGGTAAACCCCGAGTTAAGATGAATTTAGGTTGGTATCTATACATATTGTGACTTGAAATATCACAACTAAATATATTTAATAAATATGTGATATGGCTTGATATTGTTAAAACAAAATTATTAGAAAGAAAAAACCAATATTGTCATTAAAATTAGAGTGTTTACCTAAATAATGAAATAAACAAGATAGTAGGACACACATGCCTATCAAAGAACCCCATAAGGAGCACTAGATATAACCCACCAAACGGGTAGTCAATCATTACAATGCGGGTTAATAGACCCTAACATAAAAATAAAGAGCGCAAGGCCCACAAACAAGACCTAAATGGGCACCCTGGAAAATGATGAAAGATACTATTATTGGTAGGAAACAACACTAGAAGATACTCAACCAGCTAGGGAAAAAAGAGTTGGAAGATACTTTGATTGACAAGAAACGCTTGGATATGCTTCGACGAGCCTCCACCTGCACAATTAAACTAGAGCATGGCACAAGGTGCCCTGTATAGCTACACCATCATGCCCACAAGGGCAATGAGAAGTAAAGACGAAAGGCTCAAAGAAGACCTGGAAGGATACCCTCATACCAATTCCCACGAATAACAAGGCAACGACAAGCATAAACCTCAGGCAACAAAATACAAGCCACAAAACCCAAAAGAGATCGACGACAACCCCACAAAACCCCACCAAAGTCGCAATAACTAAAACAAATGAATAACAATAAATGGAAGGATGAACGGTAGCTACCCAAGTGAAACCTTGACACAGAGACGAACCCAACAACAGACACAACAAACAACCCGTGCAACAACTACACCTGTAGAAAATCCCACCATGGTAAGGGAAGAAAACCCTCAGCCCCATCGATAAGGAAGCATAAAACCAGGGGGCCGAGGTGGCTAGGGTTCTAGCCACCCCACACCTGTTGTTGAAGGCCAATTTTAAATGTAGACCATTCGACTTAATATCGTTACATTGCCTTTTGTAAGGTTAAAAATAAAAAATAATTATTGTACAATTATATCTATACATATTGTGACTTAAGCATGATTACAACAAAAATGCCTAATAAAAATATAATATAAGATCCATATTGATGTTTTTATTTTTGTTTTGAATCTTGGTTCTTCTAAGGCATCGATACTCCTTCACTGCTTTGAAATTCGTTGATTGGGGTTCGATTCGAGAGGAGATGGACGAAGCTCTAAAAACCCTTACAATGGTTAGGGTTTTTCCCTATTCGATCAATTTATGCTTAGATCGTGTGGATTTATTTATAGATCTCTGCGACAATTTGATCATTGGAGAATCTTAATGATTCAACAATAAAGACAATTTCTTTTGCAGGAATGGTTGCCGAACAAGAAAACTCTTCTCCAATTTCATATAGTTCCATTTTGAAATATAAGTTTGGTCTCCCTGTAGTTCAAGAAGTTCCTTCTCTCAATTTTCCTTTCGAGGAAGCTTTCAACTATGAGAAGTTTCTTTCAGAACAAGGTTTGGTTTGCAGGTTTAATGGATTTTGGCTATGACTGATGGATTTGAATATTTATCCCATGGCTCGAGGTTTTTTCATTGTTGTTTTCAAAAATATTACGGACAAGAAGGCCATTTACAAACTGAGCCATGCTTTTAGGTAGTGTTGGTCTCTTCACACGACCATGGTATCCCAACTTTGATTTAGTAACGACATCAATCTCCATAGCTCCAATTTTGGTAAGGCTTCCAAATCTACCCTTACATATTTGGAATCTCTAATCGTTATCCTCTATTGGGAATGCTCTTGGAAAGTTTTGTGGTTGTAGCCCATATACAAAAAATTATTGTAAAACTACTTATCCTCGAATTTGTGTGGAGATGGACTTAAGTAAGGGTTTTTTTGCTGAGATCAATTTGACGGCCCCAAATTATGCTTCAGTCCAAAAGCTTGACTACGAAAATGTTTCATTTCGGTGTAGAACATGCTATGAAATGGGGAATGCAATAAAAAAACTACCCAAAGCGTCAGAGCAACAAAGATTGAAAATAATATTGAAGTTCTAATTGGTGATAAGGAGATTAGGCTGATCATTGTACGATATACAAAGAGGAAGACTCTCAGGATAAGAAAGAACCAAAAGATAAACCAAAAGCTGATACTACCAAAGAAAATGCATGAGGCAACAAAAGTCAATCAGGAAAAATCACATGTCAGTGAAGATTCTCTAGACTCAGTAAAAGTGGAAAAGCAACAAACCCTCGTGGAAAACGAATCCCCTCCAGAAACCACAAGGAATAATGTTGGAAAGGCAACTTCTCAGGATATTAGGTGGATGAGGAAGACTTCAAGAATAACATCGCACACTTGTCGAAAAATGACCCATTGAAATCTGCATACATGGGTTCGACTCAAGTTGGGAAGAAGGGAAAAAGCATTTTGCTAAGAAAAAAATCATACTAAATCAAGACAAAAATAGTGAATAATGGAATATAAATGTGTTTGGATATTGGGGGTTGTTTTGAAAATTTATAGTTGGAAAGGGTTTGAAATTTTTGTGTCATGAGGAAAAACAACGTGCACTTGCTGAAGAATGATCCATTGAAATCTGCATACATGGGTTGGACTCAAGTTGGGAAGAAGGGAAAAAACATTTCGCTAAGAAAAACAAAAAATCATACTAAATCAACACAAAAATAGTGAATAATGGAATATAAATGTGTTTGGATATTGGGGGTTGTTTTGAAAATTTATAGTTGGAAAGGGGCTGAAATTTTTGTGTCATGATGAACTAGTTTGAGGATTTGCAATGAGACTTTGTGCTCAATTTCAATTGTTCAAGGAAGATTGAAATATGTAAATGTTTTGGCCTTGTAATCCGATTTTTTAATAATACAAATCTCTACCATTCTGTTTAAGAAAAATAATGTTATATTTTTAAATGTATACATTATAAAATAAACCATGTTTAATTTTATACAAATTTCTTATATTTTTGAATAAGATATTGTGTGTGTGTATGTTTTGTTTTTGTTTTTTCATACTACGATAGAAAAAATTATATTTAAATAATAAATATTAAAAAATTATGTGGAGGGAGTGTATAGTTGGGGGCACAACTGCTCTGACATGGTGACACATGTCAACCTTCCATCCGTCCGCTTGTCAACTAAAGCCCTCAACACTAATTGTAGATAGGGACTTAACACATGATCTTGATAGGACAACAAATTAACGAGGAGGGAGGTGAACCCTCCTAGATAATTGGTATTTTTGTTTGGCAATGGAACTCTCTAGATCTCCATCTAGAAGTTAGGTGGTGATGGATGAGGAAAATGACAGGAAGTGCAGGTGTTGACTAATTGATGGTCTTGGAGGATACTTGCTATGGATGAGAGGCGTTGTAACAATTATGGAACGAGGTAAGATGCGGCGAGATAAGCAATCCTTAATTAGGACGACTAAACAAAGGGGCATGAGTAATTCTCATTTAAAATTTTGGTGGTCTCTTTGCCTTTTATGGTGTTGTAGTAATATCGAGCTTAATCCTATTGACCCTAGGCTAACAAGTTTTATTCATAAATATCTCTCTCAAAGGGGAATAAATTAATCATAATATGAGAAGTGGGGGTTAGTTACAAGTATTTGACTCAAGTGGAAGGCTTTGTTTAAATTCAAAATTATGGCCTTCCCTCTTGGTCAAGAAACCTTCACGGTTAGGGAGGAATATTTTAATGTGACACAAATTGCTTGGAACACGATGATTGAGGGTACATGTGCAACACACAGAGTCAAGAAGAAGAGAGGGTACAATGGATAGGATGTGCCTCCTTGTCATCCCATTTGTACCACCTCACTAGAGCAGAGTGAGAGGCCAAGGCAACAAACTACCGATACTATAATCGAGTCTTAGTGAAGGTGCATAATTTGATGAAGTAAGTGGAAAAAAAGGTGGAGGCTAAGCACATATCCTTGTTGGAGGACTAAATCATGGATGTAGTGGAAAGATGGGTATCATACCCCTTCTATTCCCGAAAATAAGATATAAAATTCTATATAATTGCAAAAATAATTAGATAACCAAAACTATAATAGCCCAAACACAAAGAAAACACATAATAATTATGAAAATATTATGTACACAATTAAAATCTTCAAGAAAAAATTTGAACATGTGCAAAAAAAATTCATGAAATCAATTTCACATTAACACTAACCATTGTTCACGATATATATTATGAAATTAAACCAAACTAATTAAAAACACCCTGAAAATCTACCCGAACTCAAAAAAAAAAACATCATACTATCCTTAAAAAAAACAAGCTAAATAAACCAAAACAACTAAATAAATCCACTTTGAAATGATAAATAACTGAATTTGAATGTATTTTTATCATATAAAAAGTAGTAATAATGATTTAATAATTAAATATCAAAAAATATTTATATTAATATCGAAAAATATTTATAATTAAATATCAAAAATATTTATAATTAATATCGAAAAATATCTATTATAACTCACTCATCTTTGTTTATTTTTAATATCAAACCGATACTCCCATCAAACTTAAAGTTAAAGGGGCTTGATTTCCCATGCCTATCACCCCATAACCATACTTGCCTTTTATATCCATATCTAATATATAAATATTTATTGGATTAAAAAAATACTATTACTATTTCTTTGGTAAGATACCCGTGTTGTGACCGATTAAAATTGTTACTAAAACTTCCAATTTATCTGGCGGTTTGCTATTATTCTCTCTCCCATTCCAATATTTTCTCGGAGCATTGTGGCGGAGTCGGCAGCCTTTTAAAACCTAAACCCTAAATCCTGCACTGTCACCCGCACACAGTTTACACGCTCGACGGCTCCGGAGGATATCAAGGTTTTCTGCTTTCGCCAAGTAAGAGCATTCCTTCAAGTAAAGTAGGCCATTCTTTTTTGTTTCAGGCTTAAGAGAAACCATTGCTTTAAATTTTTAGTTGTCTGCGTTTTGAAGCCTGAGTTGATCTTATTACTTCATCAAGTGAATGGATGGATTGGTACAGCTTGATTAAACGCCTGCAAGGCCTAATGCTCGATCCTCTTTTTTGAACGCCTGTATTTTTTACTTATTTTCTTATCTTTCTTGATATTATTCGGGGGCGGGCCACGGGGAACTAGGTTTTAAACAAATAGTTTTCATATCATGATGGTATAAATATGTTTCATCATCAGCATGTAGGTATAGGAAGGTAGAAGGCCGAACTTTTCTGGTTATCAGTTCAATGATTAGATGTTCATAAGCGCATTTGGTTTTATTTATTTATGCATGTATTTATCTTTAGTTTTGTACAGAACAGCGCCGTTTTGTCTCTAATCCTATAAATTTACGTTTGCAGAATATAGCATCCTTGAATCAATCGATAGACACAGCCTGAGTTCTAAGTTTGTGAGACGCCTTACACCGTCAAATTTTTAGAAGAGTTTAGGATAGGGTATTTTAGCGGGGTAAGGTCGAAGGGTTCAATACCCGATATTGCGTAGGCTTATTCTACACTCAGTGTTTAAGATTGCTATTGAAATTGCATATTCATGATTGGATCACTAGTAGCGGTGGAATCCTCGTCTTTACTACAATTATTTCTGATTTTGTCAAAGTAGCTTCGCTTGTGTAGCATGGCATGGACGGTAGTATCTTATATTTTTTCTTATCTGTAACGATAACTAGTTGGAATTTGTTCAGGTGACTTGCTTCTCCTGTCTATTCTCTGATAACGATGGGAAAGCTCAACGGGAAAATTAATGCCGAGGTAATTTCATTGGCAATGAGTTTATGCATCTATCAGCATGTATATCACCTCCCTTTCTATACTGTAGCTTTGACGTTTTTTGTTTTTGTTTTTGACTTGGAACTCAGGTCGCTGCCCTTGCTTCAAAAGAAGGAAGAAAAGGTGTGTGTACTTTTTATATTCCGAAATGGATTTCTTGTTTTCTTGTTTTTGTCCATATGTGTGTCAGCACTATGTTTGCACCAGCACTGGTTTGATACTTTTTGGTGCATTATATTTATATACAGGCAAGAGGCAGCAGCTAGAAGCTGAAACTGAGACTCAACCTTTATCAAAGAAATTGAAGTCAGCTACTAAAGTACCTCAGAAAAAGAAACACGAGACATCCTCATCATCCGAGGAAGATTCTGATTCAGAGGAAGAGGTTAATTATGTTGCATTTTTTTGGGGTTAATATTGATGTTTAAGAAATTTACGTGGTTTATCTGTTTGGGTTTAGGTTAAAGTGATGCCTTAAGCAATAATTGTATTATTCTTCTGTTTTCATTCTATTTTCTGTATTTGTGTGTATTTCCTGTTGGCATTTGTCTTGTACTTGAAGGGTTGTTTGTTTTGTGTTCTTATAGAGGCCTGTTAGTTAGATTAGTTCTGCAGGTGTTTTTAAGCAAGTTTAGAGAAGTGATATCGACAAATGCACATTTGGTTGTTGGTTCTTGTAAGCTGTCAGGGATCACATTTCCTGAGATGAGTTTGAAATCCATCTTTGAATGTTTTTTGGGAAATAAATATATGGGAAGTTGGGGTCTAAATATATGTAAATGGTAATGCATTGCAGGGCTTACAGTGACAAGAAAATATGGTAATGCAACAAGAATATTTTGGTAATGCTAGTCAGATTCTTAACACTATTTTCCCAGAAATGGAGCTCAGATAGAAATTATTCCATGAGTCAAAAAATTGAGGGAGATGTCTTGGCTAGAGAATCTTGGGAGCTATCTCATGAAGAGAAATATATAATCCACAAGTAGATATGTAATTGAATCACAACTTTCTAGACATCTTGAGGGGCCTTGAATTCCTCTCTTGCATAGATTCTCTTCAGTGAGGATTTTGTTATGAATTAATATCCAACATAAAATATTGACTTTCTGAAGACCATCATAATGCCATATTCTTGCCCATATCCTCGACTTAGTAGGGAGACCTTAAGGAAAGGGGAGGGAACAATTATTATCCTTTTTCAACATGTAATTCTAAAACCCCCATTTATGAGAGTCTTCTTCAGAATAGTGACTTGGTGCAGATTTTGAGAGAAGAACCTCTAGATCCTTGACTAATGATCACAAATGAGGGGGCACCAATCCCAAATTGCACCCTTATCAAGACCCATCTTGTCCATTGAGAAATATCAAAGAGAGAATTTCAATTTCCCTATTCTGTCCAACCATTCCCAGAGAGGAAGAAGGGAAGGGAAACTACCTATTGGAGCACGATCCATGATGTGATTTGTAAATATATTGATATATTGCTCATTACCTAGAATCTAATTCATTTGAGCTTTCATTGGAGGGAATCACTAGTGAAAGAGGTCTCCAAATATGAGAGCCCCCCTGGAGAAGGTGGTGTTCCAAACAAGTTTTCCATCCACCTTCAAGATATTTCTTGTGGATTACTTGCTTCCGCCAATCCATTTTGTTTAGTAATTAGTCACCACAAAAGTTTTGCCCCAAGATCTAGATTGGTTAGGGAAGGATATTTGATTCCTAGCCCTCCATGACTATTTGGGTTTTGACCACCCCCCAAATTCACTAAATGAAATCTTTTGGTATTAGATTTACCACATTGTCATAAGAATTTTGGTATTGTTTTCTAGAGTTTAGCAAAATTCGTATGCTAAGTTAACGTCTAATTTTTGTCTGAAGGACAAAATTTGGAACCAATGATACCATTGAGTAGAAAGGTACTGTTAATTTTAGGTATGTTCTATCTAGAACAATTTATTTCAATTTTCATAGTTAGCTCAATATCTTTTCTAGATTAGGAATCACATCAGCATTAAAGTAAACTGCAGATAGAACATAAATATAAATCATAGAAGACAAGCCAAGACAAGAGGACACAGGATGTGGCGCTAGCGAGGGACAAACCCCAATGTGAAGAACTCTTGATCAGTTCTTCTTAATAGTTCAACAGAGAGAGAGATAGTACATTTACAACTGAAGTCAACACTTTGACTTATCTAGATGAGAGCATAGATCATCTCTAAGAAGATGATACATGAGATCAGTTGAAGACATGCTGCTTCAACTGATTCTCCAAGGTGACTCCTTCACTTATCATCGTACTGCATCTCATCATCATGCTGCACCTCACTGTGCTGCACCATGCTACACCCATCATCACAATGCTGGACCTCATGACTGCTGCGCCTAATGCTGTACTGTGGTCCCATTTGTCATGGTTGAACCATGTTGTCCATGTTCACTGTCCCATTACTTGCTGTACAATTGCATGCTTGGTATACTTGCTGCTAAGTACCATACAACTCTCCCAATGTTAGTTTGCTGTCCCTTGCATGATGCTGTACCATACAACTGTCCCAATGTTAGTTTGCTGTCCCTTGCATACTGCTGTACCATACAACTGTCCCAATGTTAGTTTGCTGTCCCTTCTATTGTTGACAAAATTCCACCAATGTTACTGAACATAGGCCTATATTAATCTGCCCTCCAACAGTCCTCTTTGCTGCTCCAAAGATTTCCAACCAAGGTCTTGAACATAGTGATTTCTCTCATAGAATTTACTGTTCATAACCTTCATCAAGTTGACACCCTTTTCTCCATCCAAGTGACTGTACTATCATCAACACAGTCTTAACATATGCTGCCTTGTTGGACAAACTAAAACATATACCCTTCAACACTCTTCTCCATGTCATACAAGCCGCTTTCAGACCTTCCTCATTTGCCTAAAGCTTGACGCTGTTGCTGTCCAAATCTGAGGTCAGATTAGGCATCTTTTAGCTGTGGTAAGATTCCTCCATGGCTGCAATTGGGGCATGCTGGAATAGTCTTCCTTTTGACTGTGTTAAGGGCTCCTCTCCTCCTCTTGATGCATAGAACCCTCATTGATTGTGGATTATATCCCTTGAGGACTGTGGTTAGAGCATCATAGAGGCCTCTTGAGATTGCGTATTAGAGGAATACATCTAGGGAGATGAGGCCCCATATTTCCAACGCATAAAAGTCTTCTTAAATTGCGGATGAAGGGAAACATCTAGTGCAGAATAAGGCCAACAGTGAGGGCGTATATGGACTGTGACTAGGGCACGAACAGAACTGCGACTAGGGTGAACAACATATAGGTCTCTCTCCTTAGGTCTGCGTATAAGTGCCTTTTAGGACAATGGATATGGTCTCTTCTTAGACCCTCCATGGCTACGTATTACTGCTTCTTCATAGGGCAACGTTAGGACTTCCTTCACTGTTTTGGATCTCCCTTTCCTCTTGTGTCTATGGCTTCTTCATTAGGGTAGCGTAGATCCTAGGGCACTCCCTCTAGATTAGGGCAACGTTATCCCATAGGATCTCTCCTCCTACTAAAACCAAAAGACAAGTAAAGAGGAAGAGATCCCAAGTGTGTTGAAATGACTTGAAGGCCACCTCTATTTATACTAAAATGTTGAGCACAAGTGGGGTTTATTTGGTTGTTGGCCGACCTTGACGAATTGACCCATAACACTAATAAATTCATATCTCCATGAATGCTTATCATAATCAGATGTTCTTCAGATCAATCCTACACCTCTTGATGAGAGGGATCCAAGAAAAATATCAACTGTCATTAATATGACGACCCACATGGAATTTGGCCCTAGTTACCAATTTTAACATAATGTCACCATCTAGTATGAGGTAGGCATTCATCTTCAATATTATCATAAAGGCATTATCAAGTATGAGGTAGGCATACAACTTTACAACTTGAAAATTGGGTATTTGCTATTCTCATTAGCAAGTATAACCAAGCACAAATATATATGTACAAGAGCATGAAATTAACTTCATCAAACTAGGGTTATAATGTTATCACAAGGAGAGAATTAAATAAACCTTAGATATCCAACAACTAAACCATGTTAGAGTTTCAACCATAGTGGAAGCGTTTACATCTAGGGTTACACTTTCATGCCCTAGACTTTTACATCAACCTTTGCTAGGGTTTTGTCATAAACCATAGATACAATTTTCAAACCCTAAAAGGCTAGGGTTTTATTGTATGCCCTAGTTACTATCAACAAACCCTAAAAATCATAAGGAGTTTATTACAATGGTTGATTTAATCTAGAGATCAAACATCCTAACAATGTAAGAATCTTTATGATTTTATAGGAAAACCTTAGACACGAGAGAGACAGTAATATAGATAGAAATGATTGTAGCTTCTCTCAAGATGAAGACTTGCTACAATCTTATAATCTTAAATGTACATCGAGTTTCTCTCTTTATGAAACTTGAAGGGCTTTCTTTGCAACAAAGCTTCTTACATAACTCAAGTCTTACTTTTGGAGCCCTCATATATATATATTGAATAAACAAGGCAATAAAAGAAATAAAGAATACATATCTTTTGAGAAAAGTAGAAGGTCCCTCTTGATTTTGCATCAAACCAGACATTGTGAGGGATTTCTTCAACTTATCAAAACAACCCAAGAATTTTCTATCAAAGCATATTAGGTTTACAAACCCTAAGAATCACAAGATTAATTCTAGAATCAATTATAAGAGAAAATTCTACAAAAACTAAAACAACGACTCATACTATAAATAAAGGATATACAAGGGATAACATCCCTAAAGACTTAATAGAATAAGTCTTTGACTTCAGAATCCTCAGTTTTGGTCTTCTTTGGAGGATTATCATCAATGACAAATTGTAGCTTGGTCTCTTTCTCTTTTCTTGTTCTTAGGATTACAAGGACATCGATTCTTATAGTGTCCCATTTTGTGAAAATGATGGCATACTATTTTAGAAAGATCAGTCTTTCGATGAATTTTCTTTGACCCTTTAAACTTGTTATTTCCTCCTTTCTTCTTGAAATGACCAAAGTAGGCATTTGAGCTTGTATTTTCTTTGTCATCTTGCTTTCCTCCTATCAAGGTAAGACAAGCTTCTTCTTGAGGACATGCAGGTCACATTTCTTCTAAGTGTTGAAGAAAAGAGTAACTAGGTCTGGTCTTTGTCAATGTAATTTTCATCTTTGTACTTGTCAAGAAAAAGAAATATTATTTATATAAATTATATGAATGAGTTTTTGCTCATTCCATATGTTTAGGAAAGTTAAAGAGTCAAAATCATGTGCAAAGAGCTCTTCTTGAGCATATATGCAATGTATATGAGTCAACCTAGTGTCTAGAACAACCCTCCAAGACAAGCATAATCTTCTTGAAGAAGTATGCCTGCTAAATGATGAAGAAGGCAACAATGTCGACCTCAAAATATATTTAAATGGCAAGTCAGCTCATTTGTGGAGACACAACAGTGCATGGTGACAGGACGATTTATTTATGGAGGCAGAACTACTATATATACGCAGTTGAAGTCACCACAAAAGAATAGAATTTTCGGACATCTCTGAAACTTCAGATAAGTCTTTGAAATCTTGAATGCAGGGAAAAGAGGTAACATGAATTTGGGGTTGCCCTAGAATATCATATAGAGTGGATATGTGGGGGAACATGGATCCATAGTTAAGGTCGGATGGGAGGGGAGAGTGGCAGGGGAGGATGGTGCTCCAAAAGTGTTTGGGGGATTGAGTGAGAGAATTGAAAATTCTTGTTTCTATTGAGAAACAAAGAGACATTTCTTGCAGTGGAGATGATGATATCAACCTTTGAGGTTTGGTTAGGAGGGGTGAGAATGGGTGAATGCATGTTGAATCTGGTGGTGGAGAGCGTTGCATTCATTGTCTTTCTATTGATTCCTGGGGCAAGAGTTGGCTTTTTGGGAGGTGGAAGTGGGATTGGTGGAGTAGGGTTATGACTTGAGGGTTGATTAACAAATGATGGATGAGAGGGAGTTGTACTTGGTAGATGCAAAATTAAGGAAAGAGAATGGGGTCTCAAACAGGAGCATTTGGTGGAGGTGGGTAGAAAAGATGTTGGGTTCTACCTCATCAAATTAGGAAATAGTATAAGGTGGGCATTGGGTGGGTATGGCAGGATGGGGGTGTTTTGTCACGTAAAAAGAAGAAAAGAAGTGCATTGTCCGCTACATGGATGGGCGAAACAAAGAAATTATGAATAAAGTGGAGTAAGTTTGGGCTAGAGTAGACATATTCAACAACACTTGCACCTTTGCCCTATGGTCCACCGCTGAAAAAGAGGGAATCTAGGAAACGTGGGAGCATGTTTCTTTGTTGTCGTTCATCACCCAAATGGCATCTTTTATGTCCTTGCCCAATAATAAGAAGCATGAAGAAGGTAGAGAGGTAACTTGAATTTGGGGTTGCCTTGGAATGGTATAAAGAGTGGATAGATGGGAGAGCATGGATTGATATTCAGTTAGGATGGGAGGGGAGAGTGTTGATGAAGGATGGCGTGCCAAAAGTATTTGGCGGAGAGTAAGAGAAACATATTATTCTTGTCTCCATTGAGAAACAAAGAGGCATTTCTTTTGGCGAAGAAGACGACAAGAGGGAGCTTTGAAGTTGGGGTAAAAGGGTGAGCATTGGTGGTAGTGTGTTGATGTTGGTAATGGAGAGCATTGCATTCATTGCCATACCATGGATTCATGAGGCAGGAGTTTGGCTATTTGGGAGGCATTGTGGAGTTGGGCATGAATTGAGGGCTACAACCTACTTCATAACTGGATGCATAATCAAGCAAAGAGAACGAAGTTTTAAAGGGGAGCATTTGGTGGAGGTGGGTAGAAAGATGTTTGGGTCTCTTTCATCGAATTTGAAAGTAGTACAAGGTGGGTCTTAAGAGGTTGTTGGCTTGGAGAGAGAAGGAAAGAAGGGCATGGTTTGCAACAAGGATGGGAAAAACAAAGAAATGATGAATAAAGGGGAGTAAGTTTGGGTTAGAGAGGACATAAATCATCAACACATGCCTTCACCATGATGTTGACACATGAAAAAGCGAGAATATGGGAAACGCAGGAGCTTGTTTAGAATCAACAACTATTTTGATTCCCCTACTTGCAAAAGGTGTCATCCTTAGGTTGTGAAAGGCCTTCATTCGTCATTGGATATCGATGAAGCTCGTTAGATTTCATTTTGGGAGGCGACTTGTTGAGATTTGATCTCCTCTAGTTGGTTTAAAGATGAGCCCATGAATTGATATGCATTTCTATTTCATGTTGGGAGGCAACTTGCTAAGATTTGATCTTATTCATTGGCTTTAAGATGAGAATTTATTTGTATAAGGTGGTGCTAGGGTTGTGGTGGAGGGAAACTAGTTCTTTGTTGTAATTTAGTTGTTCCTTCAGTGATATGTTCTCTAATCTGGTTTTGGCTATCTTGTTAACCTCTATTCGTAGCACGACGTTTGATTTGCATGTTTGAAAATCTTGGAGTTGCAAACGAGTGTTGGTTCCGGGTGTGGACACAGATTCGTCCGCGAGATTACTTGTAGAGCTATTTTATTGTTCTCCTCAGAATTGTAGAGATGGTATGTGGGTTTAGGCATGTTTGCAGATGAGGACAAGTTGCTGCGGGTACAAACGGTGGTTGTAATAGGAAAGGGTGGAGTGAGCATGCAAGATTATGCAGGAACCACGTGTTGTAGGGTCACGTGGGCACAATAGTGCCATTGAGCTATATTGGAGGGTTCTACAACCTATGGTTAGAGGTTCATGATGGGGCTAGCCATGGGTGGAGCTTGATGGAGACAACAAACAAAGCTCGATTGATACATGATGGGCTTGATAGGGATTGAGACAAATGGGTCAAGATGGGCTTGGGGATGGGGAAAGGACATTGTGGGGTTAGAGAAGTCTTGCAAAGATAAGAGATCATAGAATTTTTTTTGTTTTTGAGTTGGAATAACTTGAGCTGATTCTGTTGAATGAAGAATGAACACCAATCACACTAGAAAAGACCTTGATGGTTGAAGTTTGACAAAGTAATAGAGTATGCAAAAGAAAGAGAGTGAGTTGTGTGAGTAGTAGAGAGTGAGAATCATGTCATGAAGGTAGAGTCTGAAACTAAAATCACACCCTTTCTCATCTGAGTCAATATACACATGGAGCTAGTGGGAGAAAATAAAATATTGTCATTATAACTTATATCCTAACAATAGAGGTTGCCAACATTTTCAATGACAATCAATTTGCATGGAAACAATCTCTTGAAAAGAAAAACTGGTAGTAAGCTAAAGATAATTTTGTTAATCTCTTGAAAAGAAAAACTGGTAGTAAGATAAGATAATTTCATCAACATTCGACAAATGACCACAAAGGTAGGTCGGTGGAGCTAAAATATACATCTAGTGGGAATATAATGTGGGGCTGCAAAAGCAAATCTTAGATAATGCTGAGAGTAAAATAAATGAAGTGAAAGAAAAAGTGCAGCCTAGATAAGTGTATAGCTAAGTCAATCATTAGGTCTAAGTAAATTCAAACTCGAAAGATATATAATAGTGTCATAGGTGTAGTGAGATGAAGTGAAAGTCCAAGACTGGACATCTTGGTGGTTGATAAATAAAGAGAAATGGGGATAATGTGAAAGTCTCATGGTCCTGATGATTGAGGGCAAAGGGGGAGTTGATTTGTTGATGGGGTTGTCAGTTACCATAGTGGGCTCCTAGTGTATGATACTGGGAGTTGTAGGAGCAAAGGAGCCTTGCTCTCCTATCTGCCAAGGTCGAAGAAAAAAAGTTTCTGTTAAATAGTTGCTTACTTTGTTGAAGTGAAAGGTAGTCTGATTGGTGGGAGGTGCCCTGCTTCGGGTTTTTCTTTGGAGCAGGTATTTTTGTCACTATGATGATGTGCAGTTGGAGGATTGGTTTGACACCTTCAAAATGATCTTGAGGATACTGATTGACCTCTCATGGAAATATTGAGGGGAGACATGTGATCTCATCACTCTATTGTCTGGAATACTCTGAAGATCTCCTTGTCTCTTGTTGCCTTTAAAATTTAGAAAGCATTGCAAGTTGAATCTTGTTTGATGCATCCTAAATTTTTCCAAGATTTATTGACTGCGAAATTCTTTCCTGTTTTTGGTATGCTTTTCATTCTTTTTCAATATCTGATTTCAGACTGAACCTTCGCAACAAGTTGTGCATTGGTGCATCTCATACAACCCCAAGAGTTTGAAACTTGATTTGAGCACTAGTTATAACTTTTAAGCAGTCTTTACTTGCAATCTATGAGACAGAAATTGTGAGTCTTGAGGTAAGCCAATCTGTCAGGTAAATGATGCTAGCGTGGTATGTGAATGTCTGCCTTGTGCTGAGTCCGAAGTCTGTGGGTGATAGAGACAATGTGCATTGTTGCTCTCGCTGCAATGAAATTTCAGTCTGTGAATGGTGAACAGGCAGACTAAGCATTGTGTTGCCTTTGTGGGATTTGGTGAGTACTCATTCGAGCTCAGGCAGTGGAAGAGTTGATGAGGTGTGGATTACTCGGGGTTAAAATAGAATAGGATTTATCATTTAGGCTTTTTAAAAATAATCTTTGCCTTTATTAATTTTTGCCCCAAAATTAAATTTGGTTAATTTCATGATTATATTTGTTTTTGGATTTATTGTGATTCGATGTGTTTTGATTCTCCTATAAAATTTTTGAACCATGGCAAACATCAACATTTGCCTTAAAATTCCCAAATTGTAAATTTTAAAGCTGAAATTTGGGGAATCATGTGACCAGGGTTCCATGATTAGAATCAGTTTCAATATTCTTTCCTAGTGTATATTTAATTAGCAAGATGATATGCAGGCCATGGAAGGTTGTTAAAATGTGCAGTGGTTGATTTTCCAAATTTCCTTTTTTTTTTTTTTAAATAAATTTTATTTTGGGGAAGAATTTTCGCCTATTTGATTTTGTCATATAAATTATAATCTATTACATTGCCAAACCTGATTCCTAATTTTGCCACAGCTTGTGTTGCATCCAATGATTTTGATGATTCTGATCTGCACCCATGGTTTGTGTAACCTTGCCTATTATGTATGGAGTTATGTTGGTGCTCCAAGTCTAACTAAATCAGTATATAAATGTGTACTCATTGACAGATTTTAATGCAAGCAAGGATCCTGTCAATGCAATGCTATTCTTTTAATATGTCAAAGAGTTCTATTTGTGAAATAATGTTGTTGATGTTCCCTTTTACTAATCTTTTGATGAGTTATTTCATGTTAGAATTAGAATCTCATTGTGGCGTTTTTCCTAGTCAGGTCAAACTGCCTGTAAAGAAAAAACCTAATTTGGTGAAGAAGCTTCCAAAACAGAGTAGTAGCAGTGAGGAGGATTCTTCAGATGAGGCAAGTGTTGAAGATTTTATGTAACAGATAAGATATAGAAAGTGAAGTTGAAATTAGAGCTGAGCTCGTGAAGAGTGCAATTTACGAGAATGATGACAGGATTGATATACTGAATATAATAAAATTGTTATAAATTCTAGGCAATCTTTATTTATGTGTATATGGCACTTTAAAGTTTAAACATTTAACTGGCTTTCAGCTCTTTGAAATGAGAGAAACTTTCTATTGTCTTCAACACGCATTCGTATTGTGCACAGGAACCTGTGATTAAGAAAGCTGCTCCAGCGAAGAAAATGCCAGCAATAGCAAAGAATGGATCAGTTACGGCTTTAAAAAATGGTAAAACAGAATCAAGTGACAGTTCAGAAAGCGAGTCTGAAGAAGAGAAGGTAAGAAATGGTTTGAAACTTTGAAGTTTGAACTTTGTTCCTTAAACATTTACTCCAGGAAAACTATATTTATTCCTTGAATAATTTGATTTGCTGGAACCTTGCCTTGTTCTGAATGCTCAATGGTTATATAGTCTCCGATAAAGAGGCCATTGCAAACAAAGGCTGCAGGGAAAGTGATTACTGCCAAAGGGAAACCAGTAGAAGAAAGCAGCGAGGATGACAGCAGTGAAGATGAATCTTCTGATGAGGTACTTTGTGTTGTATGATTATTAATTGTATTAGGAAAGGTTTTCATAATTTATCTTTACATTATGAGTTAATATAAGCAGGTTGTTGTAGGAATGCTGTACTTTTGAAAATGTTCACAATATAATATTTGTGTTGTTCTTTGTATTTCTTTAGGAACCTGTAGCAAAGGTTACCCAGCCAAACAAAAAAGTAGCAAGCCTGGCATCTCAAAAGGTCTGTGGATGTCTGTCCTATCTATTGACTGTAAAAATATGTTGAGAGGAATCCTCAATGTTGAATCTGAATTTTTGAATACTTGAATGATTTGAAATGTCAACTGATGAATGCATTAATGATTTCAGCGACCCAAACATCAAAATGATTCACATAAATTTTGGTGATGTTTTGTGTTTTTTGGAAATATATAAAATTTTTATGTTTTCTTGTGACATACCCAACCCTCCTATTTCTAAAGATCCTGTATTTGTACCTGTACCTGCACATCTACTCATACCTGCATCTGCACACACACATGCCTGTACCCACACACTATATATCTCAACAATTCACCTTCAATGAACAACAGCCTCCTCTGCCCACCTTCACTGGCCTTCTGAGGCACCTCAACTCTCTGTTCGTAAGCCTGAAGCCTCTTCGCCTCCTCCTATGCCTGCGGCCTAGTCACAGAAATACTCGGCCATCTGCGGCCCCTCTTCTTTGCCTGCGGCCTAGCCTTGGAATAGGCGGCAACCTACTTTTAACTATCTGTCCACAACGCTGAGGCCTTTCGACCTTCCATGCTTTCTGATTTGAGTTGTCTATGGCCCTGTTCTATGGCTTTGACCCTCCTCCTGATAACAAACAAAATCTCGGCCAGGATAACCTCTCAAATAACTGATAGATTTACCTCACGTCCAACCTCCTCTTATTCGTCCAACGGACAGAACTCTGCCTGTTCTTGTCTTCGTTCTTGAGACAATCTTCAATTCGTCCTTTACTTGGAGATTTGCAGCTCTCTCTTGGGCTACTAGTTCTTCAGAAGGTGAGAGTTGCTACTGTGGATTTGGAATGACCATTCCATTGGGCTCCAATATATAGTAGATCATGGGGTGTTAACCCCAGTTGCCATGTCCCTTGGCCTAGCTGGCCAATTTGAGCCTACATGACTAAAATTAATTTAAATTCTTTTTCTTGTTTTAAACCCAGGGTCCAAAACCCCAACACTTGGGTAACTTGCCCACAAGGTCCTTGTTCGTGGGCTTCCACCACTCAGAAATACCTTCTGACCTAACCCAAATTTCAACACTATGGCACTTGCTTTGGGGGGGCCCAAGTGGGCTGGATTAATGGCATCCTTGCCTTGCTTTTATCATATTTCACTTTATTTTGTTGTTTGGGAGGACATTTGCATTTTTTTGTTTTGTTTTACCTTTTCTTTCATCTTCATGTCTCTTGTTTGGTCTTTTGTTAGATGCATTTGGTAACTCTTTTAGAGATTGTAACAACTTCACTTAGGAGGGAAATTATGGGAAAGTAGTCACATGTTTTACCCATTTGGGCAATTTTAACTTCGTTTCTTGTTTTCAGATAATATAATATATAATGTCATTAGTTAAGGTGTGGAAAATAGCATCAAACCAATTTACTGAGGTCTTGACCAATTTTACGTGGTATGCTTTAATGTGCAAGCATATTTCATGCCATAAATTTTGTATGAGATTCTTTTTGCATCGAAAACTCATATGTCAATTATGAAAGGGAAAAGCTAAATTTGTAATTTCTAAAATTGAACAAGGCCATCACTTTTCTAGTTGAACACAACAATACTCATTTCTTGGTGATGTATAGAATGAATTGCACCATTTGTTTTCTATTCAACCTTCTCCTTGATTTGCCCCTTTTCATACAACCCTGCGAGTTATTGTTTATTGTTGATTTGTGGGTTGGAAATGGTTCAAGCCATGTTGTTTATTGTTGATTTGTGGGTTGGAAATGATTTGAAGCATATTGTTTATTGTTCATTTGTGGGTTTGAAATGTTTAGAGCATTTCCAGAAAATCTTGCACTTCTCGAGATAAAGTCCAAAACCTCAATTGTGGGATCTTGTGTATTCTCAAGAGGGGGCCTAATGTCCTAGTGAAACCAAGTCAAGAGTCTCATAAGGCTTACACTTCAAATACCACCAATTGAAGTCCTTTAGGATTTAAGGTGGATAGGATTGCTATGGTTCTTTAGGGTAATTTTCATGTTTGAGTTCAAAGAAAAGTCTTTGGGTCAATGAGCAACACAATGTAGAGAAATGGAGTGGATTTAGGTTCAAATACTAGAGCAGACTAACTGGTGTGCCCTAGTGGTTTGACCTAGACGTCCTTCAATCTTCAAAGATGGTATAAGAGAGTGAGCTTAGTTTAGGTCATCTCGAAAAGAACTTGATGAGAGGTTCAAGGAGGCTTTGGAGCAGAGTTAGCTTCAAGGACTAGGCAACTTGGGCTAGGTGCCTAAGTCACCTCAAAAGGAATTAGATGACAATCTTGCCCAAGAAAAATAATGAGAAAAGATACGAGCAAAACTATGTTGAATATTTAATAACCCTTTTCCATAAACTTGGATCAAGATAAAGGAAAATTAAAAATAGCATACTCAATTTATATCATGTATCCATCAAAATTCACCAATAATCGTCCATGAAAAGAAGTCTATCCACATCAACAATGCCTTCTTCATCAAGATCTACCAGTATCCATCAGGAAAAGAGAATTATCCATATCAACACAAACTCCTCAATAAGTTGCTCAACAAATCCATCCATAGCGAGAATTATGAAACACGAAAAATTTTAAGACTTTCTAAGGGATTTCTCCACCAATCCAAGCATGAAAAATCTTGCCCAAAGAAAATAGTGAGATAAAAATACTAACAAAACTGTGTTGAATATTTTATAACCCTTATTCATCAACTTGGAACAAGATAAAGAAAAATATCTTACTCAACTTATGTCATGTATCCATCAAAACTGATCAGTAATCCCCCATGAAAAGAAGTCTATTCACATCAACAAGGCCTTCCTCATCAAGAAGGGAGAACTATCCATATCAACATGAACTCCTCTGTAAGTCACTCAACTCATCCATTGATAGCCAAAATTAAGAAACAAGAGAAAAATTCAGAAATTTTAGACTTGCTAATGGATTTCACGCAAATTCAACCATGAGAAAATGAGAGGTAGTGCACCTCTAATTGTAGAGGAGGTGCTCAGGTTCGTTTACATTAAAATGTTAATTTTCTAAAGCTCCTAATCTAGCCTGTGGAGGGGCAAGAGGCCCTCTTCACCAATTAGACAATGTAAATTACATTTATTGCATTCATGCCACATGATTAAAATTTAAGGGGTAAAGGTCAAATTCAAGATACATCACCAAAGGGAGCTTCCAAGCTCCGTAACCAGCCTCCAAAGGTCCTTGAACATGCAATCTTTCAATCATTATTCAAACCTTCCATGAAAACATCCCCCAAATTGGGGACACAAGCCAACCCATATTGAATGCGGAGAAGAATCCTTTGAACAAGGTACAGGCCCCTCCAATTGGGCTAGTTTTCTCCATCAATGATGTATATAACAGATATGATAACCTCTTCCAGGTGTGGGCATATATATAAAATGAATTAGTCTAAGCAGATGTCAGCCTTGGTCATTATATACAATTTAAAATGGGAGGCCTAAATCCTATGTTGCATGAGTTTCTGGAACGTCGGAACGTCGGGAACTTGGGTACGGGTGTCAGGAACAGCTAGAGGTTTCTCCAAAATTTACAGGAAACGGCTAATCGGGATTGGTAATATTATATAATAAAAATATAAAAAATAAAAAAATAAAATATTTTTTTTAATTATATAATTTATATAAAATCAAAATTAATATTGAATCAAGATATTCAAATATTAAATCAATCAAATATATAAATAATAAATATATCATTTCTCTTATATATAAATATATTCTTTGGGTGTCTCTCTCCCTGAGTCTCTCCTTTTATATATATAAAAATATAAATATATAAAGTTCATTATGACACATGACGAGTGTGAAACAATCTGGCTTAAAAGTACAAAAGAACAGTTTTACATATGTTTATCTATTTATTCTTTAGAGAAAAAGTAAAGCAACTCTAATGTTTAAGCATTGACTGCCACATATAATTTGCACACACAATCTTCTGCGATATATATACATAAACAACAAAAGAAATACTCATCAGCATGACATCCCAAATATCGCCCTTACGTTGAGGTGCCACATGCTTCCTTAACTCATCAAGAGATTGCTCCAGTTTCTCAATTAAGGATATTGGTGTTAATGATGTCTTTGGCCTTTCTTCTTGCGGAGATTTCAACTTAGGCTCATGTTTTGTGGGCAGTTCAGTGTATTTCTCTACAGACTTTGTATTCCCCAACCCCAGGGAACGCCGAAACTCCAAAAAAATAGTCTTCAAAGCTCCTGGAACTTTCCCAAGCTCCTATTGCAGCTTCCACTGAAAAGGGAACGTTCCCATACGGTTCCAAAGCTCCCGGGAGCGCGGGAACCATTGGAACGGGTTTCTCAACTCTTGGAAGCAGTTCCCGTGTAACTTAGCTTAAATCCCATTTGACAGGTTGGCCTTCTTAAAGCGCATCTGTAAGTCAACCCAATTAAATGTTTAAGGTTGGCCCAATTTTCACATCTGAAATTGACCCCCCTCACAGAGGTTAACCCCGTTTTCATTCAAATCAATTTGAAAACTAGGTATATGTCCAGCCCAGATTAGGCCCAAACTTCATGTTGGCCTTGGTCATTATATGCAATTTAAAATCAGTTTAAATCCCCTTCTCCAGGTTAGCTCTCTTAAAGAACGATTGTATGGTGAGCCAATTAAATGTCTAAGGCTGGCCCTTTCTTCATATCAGAAAGTGACCTTCCACACAGATGTCAGCCCTGTTTTCGTTCAAATCAATTTGAAAACCAGGTACAGGTCAGATTAGGTCCAAACCATGTTGGCCCTAAACATGGTTCTGGCTGGTTTCTAATGACTTACTCCAGAGCCTTTACTTTACATCATTTCGTTGAGTACTATGTACCCGACTTAGGTTTCCCAGCTGCCACAGGATTTGTAGCAGTTCACTCTGTCACAGGAGTCATGGTGTGTTGGTGACATGTCTTACAAAATATCTCATCATTATGGGAGTAGATGGACAAGAAATTGAAAGAGTAGTAGGAACATGTTGTAAAGTTGTCTTAATACAAAATATGTAGCTACAAAAAAGAGAGATCTGAAAATGCTCTTCCTGCTAGCATTGTTAAAAGGGATACATGGAACAGTGATAAAAAATCTTCTGAAGTTGATGATGGAGTGAAGAAAACAATGATGTTCAATTTTTGACAGACATGCTCTACTTTTTGCTTCACTTCAACAGGAAATAGTCGTAGTAATTGAAGCTCTGACAAAGAGCCGCCTTGTATGTAGCCAAGGCCCAACAACTGGCAAAGGCTGTTCATGTGAAGTCTGTTAAAATGGATACAAGCAGTAGCAAAGACTAATCATCTGAAAGTGACAAGGAACTTATAACAAAAATCATGTGTATCTCTGTAGAAACACTGAATGGCAACCATGTTTACTATCCTTGCATATAAGTCTAACAAAGGGTCCTTTTGTAGGTATCCAAGGCCCAACAAACAGTAAAGGGCATTCCTGCAAAGTCTGTTAAAAAGGATACAAGCAGCAGTGAGGAGGAAACTTCTGAAAGCGACGAGGAACCAAAACAAAAAGTGGTATGCTCAATTTCCAATAGAAATGCTAAATGCTAACCGCATTTTCTTTCTTGTGGTTCTATACTTAAGCTCTGATGAATCCTTTTCCAGGCACCCAAGGCCCAACAATCAGTAAAGGCTGTTCCTGCAAAGTCTGTTAAAATGGATACAAGCAGTGAAGAAGAAGAAAGTTCTGAAAGTGACGAGGAACCAAAGCCAAAATTGGTATGTTAAGTTCTCAATAGAAATGCTAAAAGCCTAATCACATTTCCTTTTTTGTGGTTCTATACAAGTCTAACAAAGAGTCCCTTTTTAGGCAACTAAGGCCCAAACATCAGTGAAGGCTGTTGCTGCGAAGTCTGTTACAATGGATACAAGCGGCAGTGAGGAAGAAAGCTCTGAAAGTGACGAGGAACCAAAACGAAAAATGGTATGTTCAATTTCCAATAGAAATGCTAAATGCTAACCACATTTTCTTGCTTGTGGTTCTGTACTTAAGGTCTAACAAAGAGATCCTTTTGTAGGCAACCAAGGGTGAACAAACAGTAAAGGCTGTTCCTGTGAAGTCTGATAAAATGGATAGTAGTAGCAGTGAGGAAGAAACTTCTGAAAGTGACGAGGAACCAAAATTGAAAAAGGTGTGTTCAGTTGTAATAGAAATGCTGGATTCTATTTCTAACCTCATTACCTTTTGCGTTGTTCGTTGTACTTAATGTGTAACGAGTACTTTTGCAGGCAACCAAGGTCCAACAACCAGTGAAGGCTGGTCCTACAAAGTCGGTTGAAGTTGATACAAGCAGCAGTCAGGAAGAAAGTTCTGAAAGTGACGAGGAGCCAAAACTAAAAACGGTGTGTTCAATTTTTAACAGAAACTCTAAATGATAACCATATTTACCTAATGTCTAACAAAGAGTCATTTTAAAATTTATAGGCAACCAAGGTCCATAAACCAGTAAAGGCTGTTCCTAAGAAGTCTGTTAAAATGGATACAAGTAGCAGTGAGGAAGAATCTTCTGAAAGTGACGAGGAACCAAAACCTAAAATGGTGTGTTCAATTTTTAACAGAAGTGGTTAATGCTAGGCACATTTCCTTTCTTGTGGTTCCTTGTACTTGAGGTCTAACAAAGGGTGCTTTTGCAGGCAACCAAGGCCCAACAACCAGTAAAGGCTGTTCTGGCCAAGCCACTTAAGAAGGGTACAAGCAGCAGTGAGGAAGAAACCTCTGAAAGTGATGAAGAAATGAAACCAAAAACGGTGTGTTCAATTAACAAATCTTACGTGCCAAGTGGTAGTTTCATTTACTCTCTGACAGGCATAGTGTTAAAGTGCTAACGAGATTATTCTGGTAGGTAACCAAGATCCAGCAACCAGCAAAAATTATAAAGAAAGAAAGCAGCAGTGAGGATAGTTCAGATGAGAGTGATGATGAACCAACTACCAAACCACAAAGTGTTAAAGTGATGCCTCAGTTGCTTTCAACTTCTCTTCTGGTTCAGGTTGTTTGCTGTATAATAACATTCAAGTCAGTCATTCTAATTGAGACCCATTTTGTAGGTAACAAAGACCCAACAACCAGCAAAAATTCCCAAGAAAGAGAGTAGTGAAGAAGACAGTTCAGATGAGAGTGACGATGAGCCAAAGGCAAAGAAACAGAATGTTAAGGTACGTTGATATCTACTTTCTCTGCTTGTTTATTATTTTCCATCTTGTTCATGTACATTCAAGCCAGTTTGAGACCCATTTTGTAGGTAACAAAGACCCAACAACCAGCAAAATTTGCCAAGAAAGAGAGTAGTGAAGAGGACAGTTCAGATGAGAGTGATGATGACCCAAAGGCAAAGAAACAAACTGTGAAGGTATGTTGATATGTACTTTCTCTGCTTGTTTATTATTTTCCATCTGGTAATTTTCTGTATATTAACATTCAAGCTAGTCTCCAACAAAATTGAATCATGTAAAAAGGTTTCTTATTTTTGCAGATTGAATTTTGAATCTGGGATGTTCCATAACATGTCTGATTTAAGGAAACATAATTTACCTTAGATTTTTTACTGTATCCATTAGTTACTTGTTCCTACAATTTGTCAACGTATTTAGAATATTCACATGATGCGATGCCATTTGCACGATCCCTTTGATCAATATTTAGAAGGTACCAAATTTATTGGGAAAGGTAAATTTAGCCTTTCTTGTTGAGATAAGATGGGAGATTTTAAAGTGGGGTCCAAAAAGAGATGAAAAACAGGACATGGATTGAATATTATTATTGGTCTTTTTGAGGATTTAGTTATTGATAATTTGAGTTTATATGATAATGTTTTAAAAACTGGAACCTGACTTGGAACTGGTGGAGGGCCTGAGTGGATTGGAACCAGATACTGCTCTGAACCAGCTGGCAAACTGGTTTAAAAAATAATACATTAAATATGAAAAATATAATAAAAAAAATACATATTCATGTTTGTCAAAGTAAATCCAAACGGTTAGACACCAAGCATGCAATGTTTGCTCATGTATATATCTTATAAGGGTGAATATAGAAAAATGCCAAATCCACTGTAAGCAGCCAACAAACAATTTCAAATCAGCTCCAACTCACTCTGAATCACCACAGTTCCAAAAATGGCAAATGCTCAATTGTTCACTCAGAGAGTTGAGAGGGAAATAAGTTGTTGGGGCATCCTTATATAAGACTCTTAGGCTTCAGGGTCTAGGGGGTTTAGCTTTTTTAGTTGCTTTTTGTTTTTGTTTTTGGAAATGGGTGGATCCCTGCTGGTTGAGATTGGAACCCGGTTGAATTGGCTGGTTCGGTACAGCATCAGTTACCGAACTTGTTCAAGAGCTGGTCCATCAGAAGTGAGGGGTCAGATTTTCCAAATCCGTTGGTTATGGATCTGGTTTGTTCTGTTTTTAAAAGACTGATATATGCAATTTTTTTGTTGTTGTTTGGTTGCTTGCCCTGACACTACTGGAATTGAGTGTTTCTTAGTCATGAGTATTAGCTTTTGTGGTTCCTCTCTATTCATGTGCATATGCCGGTAAGTTTGTGGGTATTTTTCCAAGCTGAGTTTAGGTTTTAAAGTTGTGTAGTTCAGGGGATTAGAATATATATTGAAAATGGTGTGTTATTTAATATTCCATATACTGAATGACAAACAATTTTTGAATTCTACAAGAGTTTATATTTGTGCATTAACCAAAGTCCAAAACCCTTTATCTAGGCAATTAAAACCCCACAGCAAGCAAAAGTTGTAAAGGAGGAGAGTAGCAGTGATGAAGATGAAAGCTCGGATGAGAGTTCAGATGAGAGTGATGCTAAACCAAAGGCTAAGCAACAGACTGCTAAGGTAAAAGTCTACTTTCTATACGTTGAAAGAGAATTGAAGTTTTAATACAACATATGGTTTTGAATCCTTTAAGTTGTCTTACGACATGTTTGAACTTTAGCCATTGAACAAAGTCTTTAAGCAAATACTAGGAGTAGATGTCGATTTTGAGACTGAACAAAATCTTGTAGGTGGCAAAGGGCAAAAACACTGCCAAAGTTGTGAAGCAAGAGAGCAGCAGCGAAGAGGAAAGCTCAGAGGAGAGTGATGATGAACCTAAATATAAACATCAAGTTGCTAAGGTAAATTGCTTGTGATTGGAAAATAAAATTGAAATTGTAGATTGTTTTAAATATGTGACAACATGTTTTCTTACCTGACATTACCATTGGTCAAAGGGTTCTAAACGAGAGGAAGATAGTGACGAGGAAATGGAGGATATGGAAGGCCAAACTCCAGCTGCAAAGGATACTTTGGCGACTCCAAAATATCAGAAGGATCAGGCATGTAATTGTTGTATTCTGTGTCTTTACTTTGCTTTTTTTGTTTATTACTAATTAGTCAGATGATAACGCCAGATTTTGTTCCTATTTGCAGGCTTTTACGCCAAACAAATCAAAGACTCCAGTAACTCCTGGATCAAGGACACTTTACGTAGGAAATTTGTCATACTCTATTGACAATGACAATCTGTAGGTTTCTGTGATTCAGAGATATATTTTTGCATGTTTGGCAGTGTTTGGAGTATTAGGTATTGTAATGGTTATTATTTCTAGAATCTGGTTGTTAGCTCTCCAGCATGAGTTCCCACCTTTGCCCTTTGCAGGTTCGAATTTTTTCAAGACGCTGGAGAAGTGGTTGATGTTCGGTTGTCTAAGTGGGAAGATGGCTCCCTTAAAGGTTTTGCACATGTGCGATTTGCAACTGAAGAAGCAGCTAGGAAGGTGTGGTCTTTTCTGTTTTTATAGTATTATTATCATGTTTTTTAAATGGTTACATTCCGTACGATCTTTTTCTTTTAATAGGAACTGTTGGCCATTTCTACCTTTCTAAGCCAGGGATAATTTGGCTTCTTCATATGATAAAACATTATAATATTCAAATAAAAATCAAAATTTGTGGATTTTGATAGGTTTTATCAGTTTCTGAATGGTTGGTAACTTATTTTCTGAAGAGATGTGTCTTATGTATTTAAAGAATTTGTTCTTTCAAATGACTACTATTCTTGCCATTAGTTAGGATTTTCGGTTACATTCCTATATCCACTTTTATTATATGGATTGATCCAGAAACCATTAATAATCCTGCAACTTGAAGCTGCCAACAAAGGAACAAATTATTGTGATGACTTGGGCACTAGTTGGACAATAAGAAGTGGAAAAGGGACAGAGTTCATGAGGGTTTTGAAGAAACTTGCTTTATAGTGTAGCCACAGAAACTTGTTTTTGGGATGGTTTTTTTTTGAAATTTTTTCCCTGGACTTTTATAGCAAGCATATCATTTTGGTTTGTAAATATTGTGTGGCTCCACTTGGCCTTTTTGCTACATTAGATCTCTTGCATCTTCTCTACAATGTGGGAGGTTTATTGTATATTGCATGCAAAGTTTTATTTTATAAATTTTGTATTTGTTTTCAGGCAATGGATAAAAATGGGCAGGATTTATTAGGGCGTCCCGTCAGACTTGATCATGCTGCAGACCATGGAACTCCTGCATTGAAACAGAATTGGAGGTCTGCTTCGTTTAGGATTTTGATTGTTTTATTATCTATTGGATTTAAATAAGTTTGATCACTTAATGATGGAATGCAATGCAGTGATAACGGTAACCAGCAGGGACGGAAATCTGGTTGTACTGCTTTTGTAAGGGGATTTGACAAATATCAAGAGGAGAATGATGTAAGTTTTGTGTGGTCATCAGTTTTTATGGAAACGACTCTTCAGACATTCATATCCACTGACCGCATTATTATCCTTGCAATATATATATGCATGAAATTTAGATTCGGAATAGCTTGACAGAGCACTTCGGAAAATGTGGAAAGATCGAGAATATTCGAATTCCAAAGGACTATGAGTCAGGGGCCTTCAAGGGGTGAGTCTGTGAATGCCTTTTATATATTCTTTTAAACTATGAGTCAGGGTCTGCTATCTCATATATTTTCTTATTGTGTTTTGCTGAACTGTATCACAGGTTTGCATACATTGATTTCCAGGATAATGCCACACTGTCAAAAGCACTTGAGTTGAGCAGTGATGAGTTGTATGCTGTAGAAGCAACAGCGCCAAGAAGTGGAGGACGAGATGGCAGTGGAAGAAGTGGTGGGCGTGATGGAAGTGGGAGAAGAGGTGGCAGAGGCTTTGGAGATGGAGGCGGTAGATTCTCTGGAGGTAAGGATTTTTGGCTTATATTGTTTACAAGGTCGACAGGAATTAAATTCATGTAAGAATTTGATTATTCATTTGGTTTCTGGGTTTGGTGTATACACTATTGGTGGGTTTTACAGCGTGGTATCCTTTAACGTGGGTTGTCTGTCATGTTATGCTGATGGTGGTATTAATTGCATACTCGAAGTTGCAGTGTTGTGTACCCGAATCCACTGGCATTTGTTGTTTGTCACTCAAGATTTTATTTATGGTCTTATTTGAGTGTTACAGTAGTTTTAGGTTTACAATGTGCTGGGCTCTATACAGATGGCCTTGCTTTTTATTCTAAGTGGAATCCTCTAATTCAATTATTTTTTTTCTTATCCTGGTTCCCTGGTGTTATATTAGCTCGTTTCCAACTAACAACTTGGATTTAACTATTCTCATTAAACTGGTGGTGTTATATTAGCTTGTTTCCAACTAACAACTTATATTTTACTGTGGTCATAATTTTGAAGTTTGTAAATAGTCTTGTCAAATTTTAAGTCTCTTATTGCTTTATAGGACGAGGCCGTGATGGTGGTCGTGGAACTCCTCGTGGTCGTGGTCGTGGAATGCCAAGGATTGATATTACTTCATCGGCCACTGGTATTCTTTCTTTGTTTTTATGGCTAGACTACAAATTTGTTTATCCTAGTTGATTATGCCTTTATATCTACATGGTGACTTTGCAGGTAAAAAAACTACCTTTGGAGATGATTAACAGATGGAGGGAACTAATATTTTGGCTCATTGAAGTGCAAGAATTGCGGTCTTTCCCTTGATCATATTTGTATAGTATTATCAATTCCAACTAGAATTCTTACCGTAGTTCTTCAGTCAAGAGCAACATTGCTGTTTGTTCCAATCCAGGAAAAATGCGGAAACTGATTTCCATCTCCTTCTTTTATTTGCTGAAGACTCTCTTTCCATCTTCTATCAGTTTTGTTTTGATCTTTTATGCCTTTTGTCAGCCAATTTCTGAGTAAAGCTGACAAAATTCATCTTAGTTGTGAACACGTGATATTGAGGCAGAGTAGGTTTACCACAGAATTAAATTGAAAAATGGTGATTTCTTTTTGACTGGTTGGGTCTCTATAGCTAGAGTTCATTTCTGTTGTAAAAGGCGTAGTTATATAATGCCTTGTATATTGTATTTGAGTCTACAATGTTGGATCCATATCTTTAGTTAAAACTCATTAATGAATAAATATCTATAGTTAATGCTTAATCGTGTTCCTTTCCTTTGCTTTGTGGATATGACAATCATCTTTATATTTGACTTTGCATTGTATCTTTTGGCCAAATATATGCTGGGAAAAGTGGGTTGTCATTGACCAATATGGTGAAGGGATATAACTCAAAGTTATGTATGTTAGCTTAGAATCTACTAGTGTTAACATTGGCAATGAGGGTTTTCTGCCGTTTTTGGCTCTTGTGAATTACGATGTTCACATGCAACTGAAAGTAAATAAAATAGAATATGGTTACTACGATAGCTACACACATCAATATGCTCACATTGAACTCAGTAGTAGACTATGGGCAGGTAGAGATTAGGAATACTAGGCAATGGTTTACAGACCACAATATTTAGCAATAATAATGCATTTTACTTATTCATCAAGTTTTCCCGGAGTTACTTCCAATATTTCGTCTTCAAATTTTCCCAGAGTTATTTTGAATATTTT
Organism: Pinus taeda; assembly: GCA_000404065.3. Classification (NCBI taxonomy): domain Eukaryota; kingdom Viridiplantae; phylum Streptophyta; class Pinopsida; order Pinales; family Pinaceae; genus Pinus; species Pinus taeda. Next base: position 132,414 of record APFE030602371.1, on the reverse strand, counting down.
GTCTTCTGATTTCAAATTAAAATAAAGAAATAAAATTATGGTGAAACCCAAATTTTTGATTCTGAAATGTAATCAACAACACATGCATAAAGGCATTGAAATAGTTATGCTGTAAAGCTAATGTTTCAATATATCAAATCCCGATGGAATCAATTGAAAAGGTTGTATGAATATAACGGTACCGGGAAACTTTCTCAAATACGCGCCGGGACTGCCAAAGGAGTCTCTAAAACGTGTCATTCCATTATGACAGGTGCACCACTAATAAGGCAGATGCACAAGTCCATACAAACTAAAGGTTCTAATTGCAATGATGGCGCTATAAAAAAAGTTACTGCTATGTCAAATATGAAATAAAATCTGGAAAGCAGTGGATGGTGTAAATTGATTTGAAGGATTAAGTGCCACAAACACTTAAGTAACGCTAGGAGAATTCTGTTGCCTGATTAGTTGTATTCATTATAAGATATATTCATTTGGTTAAACCGAAGCATATTATCCCAAAAGGAATTAAATTGCCTGATAGTTGTATTCATTATAAGATATGTTCATTTGGTTAAACCGAAGCATATTATCCCAAAAGGAATTAAATAACAAGCTCTATAAGCAAATATATTGATAGCTAGCAGTCCTGACAGATTTTATAAACTCTGCTAAAAAAAGGGTCTAATAGATTTCAGTATGATAGGTGGGTCACCAGTGAGCAGCTGCACAAGTCCATAAAAAATTTAAGGGTTTAATTCACAACAATGCTATTTTTTTTTGTTTGCTAGGTAATGTGAGTCCTTAGATGACTGACACGCCTAACTTTTGGTTTGAGTTGTCAAAATCACCCGGGGATTGCACCCGGCCTAGGCCCACCAATCCTTAGCATGACTCGATTTTTGCTTACACAGTTTCGAACTGTTGACGTTTTTGCACCATGGAGTGTCTTAACAAAGCACTCTGTCACTGGCTATTCTATATGCCCCATGGGCAATTGACAACTATGCTATTACTGATTTTTTTTTGATTCTCAGTTTAGCATAATGAAATCAAAAGGCTGCAGCCGAGCTAAACAGCACGGGAAAACAAAAACAAGATTGTCTGGTTTGACAGATTTCGTCAAACCCAGAATTTAAAACTATGACAGGTCCATTCCATTCTTCGGAAATGTTTTTTTTCGAGGATCTATCTATAAAATCTATCGAAAACAACCTAATATGAAACTATATTTGCAAAACATAAGATAAGAAAATTGTGAGAAAAAGCATTCTTGCTGAGAGGTTCATGCTGACTGAGGGTGTTGCCCTGATTTTCCTGGTTGTCCAATTATATATTGTCCTTTAGTGGATGGTGCTTTTTCTGAATTTTCTAGGAACAGAACCCATGGATACTATGGCGGCTGAGGTTGTAGAGTGGGTGCCTTTGCTTAGTTTTGCATACCATATTTCTGAGCATTGACGTCTGTGCTTCCAAATTTGTATTTGGTGCATCTGCTGTGCAAGAATTTACATGATTGAAGAGTTCTGTGCAGAGCATGAATGTTCATCACTCTGAACCTTGGTGGTAACTGAAAAGATGGATTCTCTGTTGCTATTCATGAATTCTTCAAGGTCCCGCCGGACACTTCAAATGTCCTGGATGTCTCTGCATAGGTTTTCATTGCAACCTGGGAGCTTGACAGGTTCTGGCAAATTTCTTCCAATTCCTGAAACCCTGCAATGTTTGTCCCACATTTTTTCTTACCACAAATTTTTCAATATGTCGGACCAGAGTTAAGATGGGCATGAGCAAAATCGTGTGAGCTTGATTGCTCGTGTCCTGCCTTTGATGGTGGTTGGTGGTACTTGGTAGGCTTGGGCAATTGTTATGGTGACACATAATTCAAGTCACCATGTAAAATTGGTACAATCCATTTTATTAACTCTCTCAAGTGACAATCGTGAATCGTTGTTAGCATGGAGACCCACTTCCTAATTGTTGCCTCTTTATGCATGAAGAAATTAAGACGTTAATCATTGTTAGCATGGAGATCCACTTCATAATTGTTGCCTCCTTATACATGAAAAAACTAAGTGTCAGGGAAGATTATCTTTTTCTTGCTTGATCTTTTTGGGTAGGGGATGGGCTTGAATGCAATCCTTCGATGACACTGCGTACTCCTCTTTCCTCTTTGTTATTTAACACCATGTTAAGATTGCTTGCCATGACGTAGTTCTCAGTGACATTAGTGTTCTTTAATCCCTGTGATTGAGACCAAAAAATCTCGCTTTCTTTGTAATGTATTGGCGCATAAATGTTAAAAGATACGATATGTGGCGCATGAAGTTAGATCTATTGGGGCTGCTAGAGTCCAATGTTGGGTTTGAAGCTGTAAATTCAATACAAAAATTGAGCTGTTCCACACACTCCATATTCCCCCAAATGCAACTTTTGAATTGCTACTGCTTCAGTGTTTCCATTGTTTCTTTGGTAATGTTAAGCCTATTTTTGGCCTCGAGCTTTTTTTCTTGGAGCAGGAGGATAGGCAGCTTTGGATTGAATCTTTAATGGTTCTCTTTCGTATCTGCTACCATACTGCGCGAATTCTTGGGGACAATGAGGATTATATAGATGTTGAGGATTTGGGTCCTCCACAAATTGGTAGTGCAGGGGTTGGGATTTTGAAGATGCTTCTCTTGATTACAACGCTCGTTGATTTCTCAGTGGTTGTTTGGATTCATAATTTTGTTTCAACTTGTTCAGTGCCTCTTCTCTTTTCACTCGTGCTGTTTTTTTTTCCTTTTTAGGGACTCGACCACCTTCAACTTCTTTTTCTCCTCTTTTTTTTCTACAGGGCCTTTTTCCTTGTCATAATTTCAGATATCCGAGGTGATTTGTTCGACAACAAATTGACTTCTCCCAATCAATCAGAAATCATAACTTCTTTTTCTCCTCTTCTTTTTTTCTACAGGGCCTTTTTCCTTGTCATAATTTCAGATATCTTAAGTGATTTGTTCGACAACAAATTGACTTCTCCCAATCAATCCGAAATCATATCATTGCCCAACAAGGACAAAGGGGTGAAATAAGGATCTAAGAGGGACGAAAGATGGGTTGGGCAGAGGATGAGGGTTCTCCTCTAATAGAGGCCACATTTTCCAGAATTTCTTTTATTGAAAAGGATATTACCTCAGAAAGGGCTTCAAAGTGATTTGATTTGGATGGGGCTGCATTAGACACTGGGGCTGAAGGGGCTTGAAAAGTAAAGAGTTTGGGGGGAGGCTACGAGGAAGATGAAGGGGCCGACTCCTGAAATTGGATTGTTGTTTCCCTTTCAACAATTTTTATTAACCACTTGCCATAGCTCCTCCTTGTCCTTGGCAATTGTTCATGGTCTAGTTTCTGGACATGCTTCTGGGAAACCCTTCTCTAGATCTACCTGAGCACACATTTTGGTGCATGCAAACATTCCATCTGTTGGCGCTAGAGTTATCTATGCTTGTTCAGTCTGTTGCCAATGCATCCTGTTCCCAATAATGGAGAGTCAAATGGGGAAAACGATCTATAGGTTGGGACTGCTGAACGAATGTTTGACTTTGGATTGAAATCAGGTGTTCAATGATTGAGATACATGCCTCTGGTGCCAAAGAAATGGAGGCCATTATTGAAGATCAGAACTGTGACATCCTTTGTTGTGAAGAGAAAAGTGTAAAACCCTCCTGTATAAGATACGAGAGAGTTTCCCTTTGGTAAAAAATTCAGTTCTTTTGAACCCAAATAGCCATGTATCTTTGTGAGTGCCAAATCCCTGTAAAACCACATTCTGCTAGTGCCAGGGCCATTTGTCAGGAGATTGAGGGTCTGCCCTATTTAGGATCTAGATCCATGAACGAGCGGTGAAGGCACGAAAGCTCTCACAGTAAAGCAATATGCTCCTGAGGGCTCCTGATTCATGGTATTTGAATGTTAGAATATGAAATATCAATTGCCACGTTGAAATGTTACTACCATGTCAATTGCGAATTAAACAATCGAAGAGATCCATTGATTTGAGAGAAAAAAAACTTGAGTTCCATTATTCTTTTAATTAGTGTCATGCTTTCAAAGAATTGGTTAGAGGTTTTAAGTTTATTTTAACTTGATTAACTTGGTTATCGGTTTACACGAAAAACTTGATAATGGCACTTTTAATAACATCATGCCACTATGTTGGAAATAAAGTTTAGTTCCTCAATATGTAATGAGATGATGGTTTGTGGTAAATTAATTTGTTTATCATATAAAAGAGTAATTTTGTGATACAGACCAGCTATTTTACGTTTTGAATATGGAGGCCAAGTCTTCTATGATTATTAGATGTAATCTGTACGCAATTACTCGCCACTTAAGGTGCCTATGGCTTAAAATTGATTTCAATATCTATATGCAACATTTTAAAGCAAAAAACTGCAATCTCTAACCAATTATTCGTGACTTTATGACTTAAAACTGTTTTCAATATCTAATGCAACATTTTAAAGTAAAAAACTGCCTAAAGAAAATAATGACCCAAAATGATAGTACCCAAGTTATAACAGAAGCATGTAAATGCTCACTAGGTGTGGGTTCAATTCTTGTTAGGTTCATTAGGGTCAGGCTCCTCTGTGGTAGAGTCGATTAGATAGGAGTTTAGCCTGTCTAGAGCTGTTAAGGAAAAAGAGTCGATTAGATAGGAGTTTAGCCTGTCTAGAGCTGTTAAGGAAAAAAAGAGAAGAAAAAGAAAAAAAAACGAAAACCATGTATATCGCTTTAGGGTTTCTTACATTGATCTGAATTGGTGATCATGTATATCGCTAGTGTCCAGTGGTAATCTGTTTTGGATACACGTAACGTGCTATTTATGAGCTCTAATGGGTAACTCAGTTGGTTGAAGCCTCCTTTGCCAAGTCATTGGCCCTCTGTCACTAGGTGTGGGTTCAATTCTCGTTAGGTTCATTAGGGTCAGGCAGAGAATTAGTTTCATTAGGGTCAGGCTCCCCTGTGGTAGAGTCGATTAGATAGGAGTTTAGCCTGTTTAGAGCTGTTAAGGAAAAAAACAGAAGAAAAAGAAAAAAAAAACGAAAACCATGCTATTTATGGAAATGCCAATCTTATCGCTGGTGACTCAAAAATGAGGAAAGGAGAAACAAGAAAAAAACTGGAGCCTATAAGTTGAGAACCAAATATTTCTTTTTCTCTTAACACATGAAAGCTAATTTACACCAATTATATATTTTAAAGAATTGCTTGTTTGAAGGGTTAAAATGAGAGATAGAAGAACGATTTAAACTGTGTTCTGGTGATTGCCATAGTTGAGGGGCAAGTTAATGATTATTTTCATTGTTAGTTATCTTTTTGGTGTAGGTTAATGTGGAGGAGAATATTCTTCAGCATGGTCTGATTTCAAGATGGAATATGCATTTTTATAGATATTCTTTGAATATTTTTGAGTTTTTAAAAATCAAAATGAGTGTTTTTTGACTCAGTGCTCAAATATGGAGTTCTCAAATTCTTGTAAGGAAGAATGGGCTCATTTCATCATTAATGTGCTGTCAACTAAAGGTCTATGCTGAAGTGTCAAAATTAATTCTTCTAGGACTAGCAACAAAATAATTTGACAGGGAAGGATAAGGGATGGACCCCGTGTGGATCTACTTGTTTCATGCAAGGTGTTGCAAATTTGTTCCATAAAAAGATTAATGCAGTGTTTTTAAGCCAATAGAGAATGGTATGACAAACGTGGATGAGGGGAATTTCATACAAATCTGAATGTGAGATGCTCTTTTAATTTGCATAAAAAAGGCTTTGGGAATGAGCGATAATTTCACTTATGAAATGGTTATACAAATGTTATGTGAATAAAGGCTTTGGGAATGAGCGATAATTTCACTTATGAAAATGTTATACAAATGTTATGTGAATAATTGGGAGGAACATGGTGGAAGGTTGTTCTATGGTTTTGGGAGCTTTGGATGCAACCAAAGGTGTCTTTTTAGATGGAACTTCATTGATGGTAGGTACCACAACTTGTGTCCAACCTTTGTGAGACAATGTGCATCCTATTATTATCATCCACTTTGGATTGAATTCCCAAATCCATTTGAGCATTGTCGGGCATGTATTGATGAGATCATAAAGCATTTGTTCTATTCATTATTTCAAGAGAAGCATGAAGCTAAATCAATGTAATGGACTTCTTTTTTTTGTGTATTTTGGCTTCACTAGATAAGTGATAGTCTAGGTGGACTAGACTTGGGGGTTGGTCAAGGTGGGTAAGGTGGGCTGGGTTTGGGGGAGAACGGAGGTGTTGCTATCTATATCAACATAAAATTACGGAGAAAGAGCAAGAAGGGGATATACTTTATTGAATCAACCTCTTTCCTATGTTCTCATAGGATTATTGATAATGTTAGGATGTTTTTCTTGGGGTGGGAAGGGAGGATTGATGATTATGATTGGAGGCACGAGAGTTTATGCTTTTGGTGGTGATTGTGAAATAATTTTTCATTAGACTCTAGATTTTTAGCTCAAGGTTCGGTTTAAGCAAAATTCCAGTCTTGGTACTAAGGAGTAGTTAAGGGCGTTAGGTTCATCATCAATAGTTTGGATCTTGAGCCCTTGAGTAGTTGGAAGAGGGACAATGGCAAGTTTTTTAGTTTAGAGGAACTGAAGGTAAGAAAATCCCAGAGGGCCATTAAACAAAGGAAAGTGAAGGTAAGGATGGTTTTAGAGGAGGATGTTTGAGTAGAATAGTGTTTGGAATACTCAAGGAAAGCTTTAATAGGGATTTTTTGGGGCCACTAATATCTTAGATGCCAAATGCCAACCACGGATAAAGAGTCAGGCTAAGTCATAGCAATTGGATTTAGGTGAAGATGTTAACATGTTTCCCTGGTGCCAAGGGATACTATGCTATTTTCATTGGTATTCAAGGCACTTAGTTTTCATCTTCAATCAACTTTATGTATATGAATTGTGGGATAAAGGTGCTCAATGGAATAAGTTAAAGTTGATTATCATCTCTAGTCGACATTTTTTCTTTGACATTTATTTATTTATCAACCTTTGAATTTGGTAGTTGAGGGTGTTTGAAAGAGTTGTTTAGAGGTGATTTGGAGCAACTATTATTGCAATAGTTTGAGGGTTACCCCCTTTAGTCCAAGAGCCATCTTGAGGCCTAAAGAGGGGAGACTTTCCAAGCCTCCATAGTGTGCCTTGGTATTGTTCCCTTGTCAAGAACAACTTGAGGAACAACAATATGTAAATGCTACCAATATGACATAATTAATAATTAAATAATAGGAAGCATAAGGAAATGGATAGAAATCAAACCCTTTATTGAAAAACGCCAATTCAACTTGTGGAATACAATCTAGAGGTATTAGTCTTTCCATAATTCACAATATTTAGAATATAATGATTAGAATGACAAACAATCTCAGACCCCTGAGCATGAGCTAATATTCACTACCTCTCTGTTGTAGAGATGGATTTGAACTTTTTCTTCTCTTGTTGAAAACTCTTTGAACTCCTCTCATTTGATAATTCAGTGTATTTGTAATTTTCTTTTAAACTATTCTATTCACTTGGTCACCCAACACAGTTTGTAACTCTTCACCTCCTCTTAAGTTGTCTTTGTGGATTGACAAAGTAGTTTGTGGTTCATCTCATGTTGATTGTCCCAATTTAACTTTTAGGCATTTGTATTTTAGCATTTTCAAAACATATATAAATTCTCTAGTAATAGTGGTCTCTTTATTTGTCACACTAAGCTAAGCAACTAAACAACATGAAATGCAACTTAAAAACAAATGTTTGTTGCTAATTGCACAAGCCCAAAACATGAGAATCGCACATGGATGGAACCATGGAACCTTTGATTGATGTAGCCCAATAAAGGTGACCTAATTCCTCCTTTGAAATCCACAATGCATCCTCTAAAATTCTATTCTTTCATTTGATTAGATATTCAAATTCATCTCTACCTTTATTTTTTAGATTAACTCTTTTTGCCAATATTTCAATTTTTTCAAGGGGCTTGACCAACAACTCTCCTTCCCATTCTTGCATGGTGCTTGTTTCACCATCCTGTTTTTCTTCATAAAACTCATGCAATTCAGAAACATTAAATATTGGATAAATGTCAAAGGGCTCCAACAAACCCAGCCTGTAGGCATTATTAGATATTTTTCTCAAAATCTTACATTGATCGGTTTTCATGTATTTGAGTTTGTTGTAGTTTTCTCTTAGAAATATATCCTTACTCAATTGTGCCATCATTGTATCACCTTCTTCAAAATTCTTCAATCTTCTATGAAAAATTGTATTTTGCTTATGAATAACATTATTCTATTATATCTTTTTTACGACTTTTTTATGAATGTTATGCATGCTTTTTGTAAAATTATATGCATTATCACTCCTAATCTTGACTTCTTACAACTTAGAAAAGTCCACAACACTGTTTGGAGACTTCCCATACTAGTGGATCTATTCACTAAATTTGTTGTAAGCAAATTCAATTTGAGTCATCACATTGACTTCTTTTGTCTCCAATTAAACCTCTCACCAAGTTTATCACACTATGATCAACTACCTATATATAAGCATCTATCTATGAATGATATGTTGAAATTAACTCCAATTTAGAAGCCATCTTTTTCCAAATAGTCATCAAAAAATGTCCAAGATATCCATCTCTGCATGAAGTGATACTCCTAGGTAACCCTAATGAAGGATGCTGTTTATTGATTGAAGGGATTGATCACCTAATGAAATATATTGATTATTGACTAAAGGAACTAATCACCTTCAACTATGATAGCTAAGTCTATCATAGTTTTTTCTACAACCCTATCCCTATATGGATTATCTTTTTCTATGATTACTTTCCTTTATCTATGATTTACAATCCACATGGATTATTTATTCAATTCTTAGTAATCTATTCAATTCTTAGGTAAGAGAAGTGATACTCTTTTTATTCCCTTCGGTCTTTCCAATGATGTGCAACATCTCATAAAATATATCCATTACCACCATCATTGAATCATGACCTCTTTGTGTCTTAGGAAATTCCAAAATATATCCATGCCTATGTCTTCCCATGGCTTTTCAAGTACATGTAAAGGAGTTTATAATCCATTGTTTTGGCTTCTCACCTTGTCCAAATGAAAAATTCTTTAACACTCAATAAATTTCTTGATATATTTATTGATACAAGGACAAAAGTACTATTCTGCGACCAATGCCTTAGTTTTATCTTCTCCAAAATGGCCACCTAAACCTTTACTACGTAACGCTCAAATGATCTTTAGTTTCAAAGAAATCTATGGAACATAATTTTTGATGCTTGAATAAGCATCCCTCTTAGAAGTTGAAATCCAAATATAGTGTCATGTTCATACTCCATGATTCTTTCTATGTTTTTCCACGCCTCTACGAAATTTGTGTCTTCTATGTACACTTCATGTTGTCCAAACTAACAACTTCAACATGCATGGTATTGAACAACATCACTCTTTGGTTTAATGTGTCAATACCTTATTAAATTATCCAGACCTATGTTTAAAAAAAATGAGTAACTTTGGAAAGCTCCACCCATTTCAAACACTTTTGATTTAGCTTACCTCAATGATTATTTGTGCATATTGCCGTCCTTATGATTTATAATCCAAACAAATTCTTTTGGTAGCAAATGATGTCTCCATTTATTTAAGGCTTGAAAAATGTCAGAATTCTTGATCCTAAACAAAGTATTTCTTCTGATCATTATTCAAGTCGTGCAAAAATGCAATTGGATTACTGTGTTGACTCAAGATTTCCTTCGTCACTAAATTACTTGAAATACTTTACTGAAATTTCTAAGTGTCAATACTGTTTATTCAGTTACCATCTTCTTGAACTTTTCAAAGGAATTTGTTTTTGTTCTGCACTAGGAAGCTCTCTTATTCATACATAGTGAGTGGTGCACAAATCCCACTAAATAAATAAACTTTGAGTAAAAACTTGCCAAATCACAGAAACTCCTTACATTAAATGTATATATGACAATTGTCCAATGCATAACGACTTTCAAATTTTCTAGATCCATCTTTAAACCCTCCTTGGAAGCTATAAAAATGAAAGCAAACTGACTCTTCTTGTACAAAGTACACCTTCATGTTAATTTGGAGCTTCTCCATTTTTAGGCTTTTGAAAAATTGCTACACATGTCCCAAGTGCTCCTCCTTGTATATGCTAAAAATTAGAATGTCATCAATATACATAACGACAAACTTTCCCTAAAATGGCTTCAAGACCTTTATCATCAATCTCATAAAGGTACGGGTGCATTGGTCAATCCAAACAACATAACCAACCATTCAAACAATCCATTATGTCTTGAATGTTGTCTTCCATTCATCACCTCCCCTTATTCGATTATAACAATAACTACTCTTCAAATCTATATGTAAAAAGTACTTTTCCTTCTTCATGCAATCCATGACGTCTTCCGTTCTTGATAATGGAAATTGATACTTAATAGTAATATTTTTATTAACTTGTTAATCGATGTAGATTTGCTAAACATCCCTCTTCTTTGGTGTCAAAACTGTTGGAGAAACACAAGGAATTGCGTATTTACTTCTTCCTTTTTTAAAAGCATAATTCGTTGAAGATCCTTATTAGTATATTCGATCATGGAATCAAATCAATCTGATGTAAATTATGATGGAAACTTAACTAAACGGGGGGGGGAGTGAATTAGTTTAGTACATTTGTGAACAACTTTTTTCTTCTTATTAATGTTTATCTAAACTATTCAATGAGTAGTTTAACACCATATGATGTAAATTATGATGGAAACTTAACTAAACGGGGGGGGGGGGGGAGTGAATCAATTTAGTACATTTGTGGACAAATTTTTTCTTCTTATTAATGTTTATCTAAACTATTCAATGAGTAGTTTAACATCATATAAAATGCAAATTTAATATATGAGCATTATGTAATATGTGAACCACAACATAACACCTTCTATGACAACAAAAATCATCAGATGGACATTAGATATGAGTGGAAAATCATAAAGGGAGAAAATTACGACTTTGTTATTGTTGTGATATAAAGGAAAACCCCTACTCCCTTCTTACATCTGATTTTTTGTAGGCTCCAACCTACAAGAGGCAGATACCTCAATTATTTTGCAAGCTACAACTTGCAAGGAAGCTCTAATTCCCACCAATTTTCTACAGGCTACAACCCAAAGGAGGCTCATACCTCAATAGGCTCCAACCTGTTCTTTTTATCAAGATACAACTTTAAAGGAGACTACAATCCCCTGATACATACAAGAAACATGCTGGTTTACTTGGTATATAACTCTTCATATCTCCATCTATGTCTCTACTTGTTCTCCTCTTCAAATATCCTTCACATTAGTTCTATATATTTTCCAAGTAACTAACGAACACCACCTCAATAAAATTTCACATTCTCTAACTCTCCAACTGTTGAAAAATCCAGCAATAAATTCTCAATTTGATTTTGCCTTGATTAAATTGAGAAAATTCGAAATTCCACATTAGCAGACAACTTGGAGGAGTTAACTCAGGTGACATGGCTCTTGTCACTCAGTTAAGAACACTCAATTCGAGTTAATGAATTGAAGTTCAATTTACTTGAGTTGATTCCTAAAAATAGGACTCAAGCTCAATTAATTTGAGTTAGGGACATGAAGTTCAATTGTGTGTAGCGGGTTCCTAATTTTTAGGAGCCTAGGTTGAGTTAATTTCAGTTGTAGCAATTTAATTCAGTTAAATTGAGTTATGGTCAGTTAAACTAGTTCTAACTATTGGAGGAATTATTGGAAGGTCAAGTTGTGGAAGTGTGACTTCAACCACACTTAGTGATCATCCAGATAACTGATCAATTAGCCTAAATTAGCTCATGCATGCAGATAATTCGAGTTACCCAGTTGAGATGAAGATTCCAAGTCAGTGTACTATCAATTGTAGACTATTCCAATGTGTATAGGTGGTGCATGCAGTCAGAGGAAGGTCCTAGAGGAATTGCGCAATCCAATTGAGGGATTTTCCTAATTAATAGGGGCCAATTCCCTCAAGGAATTAGGAGCTTGGAGGGCTTGAAAATTGGCTAAGTGTTGGCAAGAGTTAGTTAGTCAAGTAGGGGGAAAGATTATACACTTGCAGGGTGTGATCAAGCTTGAGAAAACATAAATATTTCATCTTTATTCTCTGATTAATGCAATATAGATGGTAAGGGGTTTCGTGTAGTTTCTTTCTCCTAGATACATATCAGTGCATGTGTGATGTTTCCTTTTTCATGTATATGATTTGTGTTCTAGATGGTGAATTAACTTCCAAAAATCAATGGAATAGCTTCAAGTCTCGTGATTTAGTAAATTTCATGAGCAATTTTGAATCTACACATTAATTTCTACACTAACCATATCGCCTTGCAACCTCACACATCTTTATAAACAAACTTTGATCGCTGTTGGTATTCCAAGCATGAATATGAACTGAAAAGACTTGTCTCTTTGCATGCCACTCATTCGTTTCACATCTTTTGAGATTTTGAAATGCTTCACCAAATATTATTTTCAGCCATATGTAATGATTATATAAGCAAGAATAACAACCATAGCCTTTGAAACATACATTAGCAATACATAAACAAATATAACATCACAACATCAAAAGCATAACAACATTCTTCACATATTTTCCTTGCATCATGTCTTTGCCTTGCATCGCCACAATCTCTACAACATAACAATCTCTGACAATAAACCAACTCAACATATGAAATTACATTTCCATAACCAATGCATAAAAAAAATCATAACTCAATGCACTTGTTCACACAACTGCGCATACACCAACTGTGCCATGATACTTTGTTGCTAGTTAATAGTTCTAGCATATCTAGCATACCTTGCACCCAAACACAACAAGCATACCAAGCATCCTAAGCTACTTGGCAATTATAACAACCAAGCCATTAAATCAACCATATATAGCATACCTTGCTGCTCTTTTTCCATAACAATATATTCAACATCATCAACATGCAATCAACTCAACATGCAATAAAAACATATGAATGCAAGTTATTCACCTACAAGGCATAACAATACCTGTTCATTGTGGATACATTAACTGTGAAATCATCTTGACATGCCTTTCCATAAAGAATAACTGTGACCAACAATATAGTAATGAGAAATTCAATAAAAACATAAACAGATGCAAGCAATTCATTAACAATCATCACAACTCCTTCACAACATAGCATCAACATAAGCATAACTCAATGCATCACATTACCTTGCCTTGCACCTCTTCAACTGATCTCTGTTGCATAATAAACTTCGCAACATTCTCTGTTCTACCTTGCTTGTCACAAGCATCACAACACCTCATCAACAAAGCATACATCAACAAACATACCCAAACTATCAAACATAATAGACATGCCTTGCTGCTCACAAGCATCATAGTACCTCATGAATTGAGCATACATCAACAAACATACCCAAGCCATCAAACATAATACACATGCCTTGCTGCTCTTGCTATTCCTTTGCCATCAATGACGACAATGCCAAAAATACCCCCTTTGGCATTGATGGAAAAACCAACAATCCTCCCCTTTTTGTTCTGAGAAGTATCTTCCTTTTACATCCATGGAAAGGGGTTTGGAGATTTAAGACTGAAAAACCCAAGTTTGCGAGAGAAAAGAAATCTGGAATAGTTCTGGGAAATATATAGTTGCTAAAAAAATTTCTTCCCTCCTATAGGTTTCTGAGATCTATTTTCAAACTTGGGTTACTTGTTAACATTGTCAATACCAATGCTCAAGTGAAAATGCAACCAAACAAATTCCACAAGCTTTGATAATTTCATCCAATTATAAATCTACACATTATTTATGCACATCCTTTTTAACTTCAAGCAATTAATGAATTATAAATCTTCCCAAAGAATAAAGGGAGGTTAACACTCTTCTTTTCTTGTATATGTTCGAGGAAATTAGCATTTTGTTCTTTGGCTAATAATGAAAAGGGATGCTACCTAAATTTCATTGAAAAGCATAGGTAGTTGTTAATTCGGATTTTCATGACTATTGGACCATTTCTCTTTCCTTTATATCAACCTTTTTACTCCCTCGATCTAAGTAATTTTTTATTGGTTGGATGGTATTCTCTCATTTCAACAGATCGTATGTTCATGGGGTACAATTCTGTCAAGAAACTTGTGAGTCGTGTGACTTACTCCTACTGGAAAAAAATTCTAACCACACTTGAGGGTAACAAAATCTTGTGCCAATAAATGATCTAAAAATTCATGGCTAGATGTTAATAGAATAGATTGGAAAGCAACATTTTTGCAACGTTCCAAAGTTGTTTTTAATTCAAGCAATGAGTATGCTTAAAACGAAACTCATTAGCTCAAAACTTGCTAATGACATCCACTGTTTTCATCATGAAAGTTGCTAATGTTTTGGATTAGGTGGAACACAAGTTGCTAATGCTACTTTTCATCCATCCCAAATGGCATAGATATTTCTGCGTTCCACCTAATCTAAAAGATGATTGTGAAACCCCCATAGTTATAACAAAGTATACATAGATGGTACACAAGAATGTTAAAATTGCAAGCATGATTAAGATAAAATGATGCTTCTTGAACAAATCCATCCAACTGTCCAATTCATCACGAGGTTGGAATTGTCTTCGCGGTGAAGTTGAAAAAGAAGAAACAAGATTTTGTGCCCCCCTATGAGGTGAGGTAATACTTTTGTGGTCCATTGTACCCAAATTTTTAATAAAAGAATCACAACACATGTTAAATGAACATAATAGATTCTTCAGGGAAAATGTCGCCAACAAAAAAATTAAATTCAAGCAAAGTTCACAGATCTCAGAACTACCAGTGCCACTTCAAAGCCCAAAACCTGCTTCCAGTGGAGCAACTCGTCACGAGTTCAAACCACGGGGTAAGTGAGGATTCTCATGCCATTATTATCGTGTATTTTCATTTTAAGGTGGAAGAAAGAAGCAAACATTAACAATTGGAAAGCTCACTCTAGTCACATTCATTGCCTCTCCCAAACCGAAATCCACTATTTACAATCCCAGGAGTCTTTTAGGGGTTTGGAATTAGGGCAAAAAAAACCTAAAAAATATTTCTTCAAGAAATATATATTATAGATCTCAAATGAGACCACATTAATAACCTGCATATGCCACCATATTTTTTTCCTCTCTCATCATCAAAAGTATCCCCTGATTATGAAATATGCTTGCATTAGATTGATCGATATTGGAAACTCACCATGATGATGAATTAATTAAACTCCATTTAACAATGCACCATCATATATAACCAACAACCATTAAAATATATGCACCTATTTATTTACAACACAACATCAATGTATATATAACACATTGCGATAAAATTCATTTTGCATACATTATATATAATATAACAATGCAATTCAGATTGCCAAAATACAATCCAATATAACATTGTCAAATTTTAAAAACGTGTATATATATATATATATATATATCAAATGCCAAACTCCAACTCCAA
Organism: Pinus taeda; assembly: GCA_000404065.3. Classification (NCBI taxonomy): domain Eukaryota; kingdom Viridiplantae; phylum Streptophyta; class Pinopsida; order Pinales; family Pinaceae; genus Pinus; species Pinus taeda. Next base: position 116,824 of record APFE030602371.1, on the reverse strand, counting down.
ATTCCATAATTCATTCACCAAATATATAACACTTTTCATAATTCAACAATGCCCATATACATCATATAATAAAATAAAATAAACTCCATATGATAACACAACATATAATAATGTATGTTGTGGAAATTATATGAAGGTTAGGCACTTCATTTTATGCAACCACCGCACTCATGTTATATTAAGGTTACACATTGCATTTATGTAATCACCGCACTTCATTTACACAATCACAATATGTTGTTGATATGGCTAAATCACAATATGTTGTTGATATGGCTTGATAAAGTATCTATAGAAGGTAACAATGTTTGTGTAATAAGTCCATGCCAATAATATAATATAATAAGAGATCATATGTTATGGAGCTTCCCTAACCATTTATACCACACCATATATTATAAATCAACACAATATATTGCCATATATTATAAATCAATGCCATATAACACCATATATTATTTGTAACACTGCCATAGTATTTGTAAGTTTATATCACATGATATACTGTTTTGTAATATATTGTTTTCCATGATATAACACATATTTATATACAAACTATGTCAGTCCATCATTACATTTCAGGTTCGCTTCAGATTATGGATACTATAGTAACACTTCATGGTCGTAGGTCTGCACAGATCACATATCACTTTGCGTTTCGATGCATCCACTGATCCATCTCTCATCTTGCAATTTATTCTTTCACATTTGATACCTCATATTAGTTAGGGCTTTTATGAAACTTTTTATCCTTAACATAAGTGAATAATACTTAATAATGAATCACTTTGGTGTAATATTTCAACCAATAGAATTCTTGGAAACCCTAGAATTCTTGTTGCCTGTATGTCACAATGATTTGGATGCTTGGTGCTGGAACCAGCCTATTCTCTTACCACTATGCTTTGCTCGTATTGATCAATTCTTTAGTGATGTGCCTTGGAGTTTATTGAGATGTTCTTGGAGCTCGCAAGGGACCATCTGGATTGCTATCCAAGCTTCGTGATAAACCCTGAATCTTCTGCATAGACCAACATCTTGCTACCTTCCTTCTACTTTGGAGCTAGCTTGAGTTTAATATTTGTTGTTGACCAGAATCATCCATTTCCCCAACATCGATCCCTTGAGTCATTTTAAAAACCAATTTGGCTCAAGTGTCTGCATAAATGGCAGGGATTTTCCTTCGTCGTTTCAATTCTACACATGTACACAATTATTAATTGAGCGTTAAGAAAATGTACTTTGACAAAATATAAGGAATAAATATCACAATTAATAATGAGCAAGAATTCTTAGCCTCTAAATTGTTTGCAACATCATGGTCACAAATTTGTGCGTTGATATGCTCCATGTCTTGGAACCAAGGTGGCATTAGTTGTTGCTTTCCTTGAGCGGCTAGATTATTATTGTTATATCACTAGCACCTTTTCATCCTTGGCGCACATGTTGGGAATTGTTTCCTTACGTTGTTTTTGATTTTTAAATAGTATTTGTGGATGCACAAAGTATTTATGAAACCTGAGGTTAGCTTGCTTGCCTCTTGAGATGCGATTTTATGGCTTGCCTACCCCAGAAGAGGTCACATAGGTGCACTTAGTGGAGGTCGTAGGGCCTGATTTAGGTTTGTGTTTGAGATTTGCGACCTATGTGACCTCTAAGGGTTGTTAGGTCGCATGGGTCGCAGAGGTTGCATGATTGGGTGAAACTCTGTACTACGACGACTTGGAGGCTGCGAATTTGCACTTATGTGGGTCATGAAATGTTAATTCTGGCCAGGTTGATTTTAGCTAGAGAGTGTTACAGATTGGGAGTGAGATTTGCAAACCCGCCCAACTACACTCAAGAACTTTGATGCAGACATATCAATTTTATCAACGCATCATCAGTTGTCAAGGGTCTTATCCTTCATGTCTTTAAACATCACATATGAGCTTTGATGCACATTGCATTATCAGGTTTTAGGCATTGATGTGCCCATGGCATGAAATAACCTTCACACTTTTGCGTATAGGTCGTTGAAGCTCAAATGACTACAATGGTCCTTCAAAGGATCACTTTGCAACCCACACACTACTACTAGGCTTACTACGTTCGCATTCTACACCTGCTATTTTCCTGATTGTATATATGTCACATTCAAACCGTTTTCCTTTGGGAATGCCTATGGGACGTCAACACCAGAATTGAAAGATGGAGAAAAGCAAGAAATTCATGATTTGATTCACAAGAACTAGAACCAAAGGAGTCATTGACCTTTAATGTTTCCACAGTTTGATCTTCAACTTGAGCTCTTGCTTTGGAATTACTTGATTCCAAGTCTTCAATATCACATCGTCCATTTGTTACCACATTAGAGCTTAGATTTGAATATGGGCTCAACCGTAAATGTAAATCACATACATTTTTAGCTGTTGTTTTGCAATCCACCTCTCTGCAGATAAAAGATTTTGCAACATGCATCAGCGTTATAATTACATTCACAAAAACAACCCATTTCTACCATGTATTTCCCATGCTCGAACCCTGAGAAGTAGTCGCAAAGTCGTATTTTTGGGCAGGTCGCACTACTTAGGGGCTCGCTCGAGGAGATAAAATGCGATCCGATGAATGTGAGTTAGAATGCGACTCACTAGAGGTCGCACAGTCACGACAAAGTTGGTCACACTTCTAGCTGAGATCCTAACCTGCGACCTGGAGACTTCCAAGCTCTCCAAAAGAATGCGACTAGTTTGAAAATTGGTGTTGGTGTCTCTGCGCATCAGAGATCTTGTCAGCTTCAATATAGCTTCCTCTTGGGCGCTAACACTGGTCTGTAATCCAAACTCGTCCATCGTATCCCTGGAGTGAACGTCAGTTGCTTGACTCACGCTGACAGGTGTCTTGGCCAGCGTGCGATGCATGCTGGTTGTCCACCCTGCATATGTTGCTGCATCGAGAACCATTTTGAGGGCTATCAACTTGTCAACACTACCCTTGGCTTCGAATCTAGCGTAAGTCAACATGATGCACACCACTATAATGTACTCGAACCTGTGTCGTAACTCGTTGTTCAACATTACTTTTCTACGTTGGTATGGTGAGTGACTGTCAGATAGATTGTGTAACGATGTTGGAATTACTTCCTTTGGCGTTTACACTTTTCAACTTTGCTGAATGTCATATGCATCATGCTCCTTCCAATATTGCATGCGATGGTCCAACCAGGAATCTCAACCTCCCTTTTACGTCTTGGCAATTTTGGAGAGTCAAATTTTGGTGGCCGAAGAAAATCTACAACGCACCTTGAAATGCCTTCTAAATGCATGGTTCGAGATCGCCTTCCGGTGTGTTGATCCCACCATAAATCTTCTCACCATGTGTGTATATCCTCGTATCGCTTGAATCTAGAGGCACTACTCCTTAATGAGCCCTTTACTCATTCCTTATAATAGTGATTATATATATTTTTTTTCTCGGTAAAAGACTATGCTATTTCTATTAACTGGTAAACATAATAAAATTACAAGAGGGGGCAGCTACAGAAGCCTGCTCATCACATATGTTACAAAAATTCCCCATAGTAGAAGAGCTGGGGATTTCATCCAAGCTAACAACCAGATAGACAGAACAGACTACCAAATTCATTGGCATTACAAAGAAACTGAGAAAGAGAGTACTGAGAAAAAGCATATGACTAGTAACCCTGAGAGTACTGAGAAACTGGGAGAGAGAGTACTGAGATCAAGACATTTGCATTCTCCGCGGCTGGAAAATTCTCAAAACTGAGCCAACACCCAAAGCAGGCTTCCAAAAACCAAAAAGTGCAAACACAAGAGCCATCTGTTCAACTGTCCTCTTCTCCCTGTGTCTCCTCGGCTTGCTGACACACGTCGTCGTGGCTGAGCCCGTCTTTTTCATGCAACACGTTGCCCTCCTGGTATTTTTCGGTGTTGCCAGCATCGGGGTCTAGGATTAGCTTGATGCAGTCACTCAGGGGAGGAATTGGAGAAGGCGAGTCGACCTGAATCACTGGAACATCATCCTTCTTTGCAACCATGGCGAATTGGGCAGAGGAACAGTCACTGCTGTTGGAAGAATTAGGGTCTATGCAGGATATTGGAGGGACCTGGTTGATTTCCTCCGTCATCAGGATGGTTATCTGGGCTGAAATCAAGGGGCGGTTCAGGTTGCTTTGAAATGTAAAGTGGGTGGATTGGAAAGCGCTATTGGGTATCGGATGGCGAGTGGGGTTAGAAGCAGGAGAATCCTTAGGGGGAGAAGTGAGGTTGATGGTGGTGAGCAGAGGAGTGGACTGAGGGCGAGCAGCGGGTCGTTTGCTGCTGCCAGGTATTTCCCCGGAGCGAGAGCGCTTCCCAGGTCGTTTCATGGTGCAAATAAGGACAGTGACTTTCAACGAGGCAGAGTGGAAACCAGAATTGCTCCTCAGAGCATCCAAAGACCCCGAACCGAGTTGTGAAACAGAACAGAATACAATGGAAACACTGAACCGAGATACAGAGCCAGAAAAACTGAAATTACCGCGGATGAAGCACTTACCCCAAACTGATGAAGGAATTCCAGAGCGTAGAGCACCGGAGGAGTTGAAGGGTTGCCAATTCGAGCCAGAACCAGCTCGAATTTCCCCTCTGAGGCGGGGCTCCCTATCGACCTCACCCACTGAACTCACAACAAACCGAACAGAGTATTCTTCAATCGAAGGCATAATGAAAAAATTACTGAGTCGCTGCCTGTAAATACAGCTCCACAGACTGCGTCGGGCTTCGTTCGCCATTAATGGCGCTGTCCTGCGCCGTGCCAAGACCATAAAAACATTCTCCCCGCCTCCGTTCTGCTTCTGGGGCTCCACGCTGCGGAGCAGGTGACGGCCTCATGCGTCTTAAGTGCGCATGAATGCCATTTAAGGCAGTGTTAACACCCGGATCCGGGAGAGGTGAGGAAAATATTAGTTTCAAATAAAAAGTTAAGTAAATAATTTTGGGTGACCCTTGATGAGAGAATGACACATGGGTAGGTGAATAATCAAGCTATTAAATTAAATATATATATATATATATATATATAATTATGCATGATATGCCAAGTGTCATCTATGAGGACTCTTATAAAAGAAGGGGCAAGCCATGGGAGAGGGGACTTTTTTTGGAACCCTATTGTGGGATGGATGATATGATGTCAGAGCAGTGATTACAAAGCTATAGTGAGTTTGGTGAGGTAGAGGATTTTTAGAGAGGGACTCTTGAGCCAAGGTGTGCTCTCCTCTGCCAGCTAGAGCTTTCCTTCATTGTATAACCCCATTGCAGCTCGGGGGTCTGCGGGGAAGAAGAGTACCCAAGGAGTAGGCTGGGAGGTTAACCGGTGGGTCTTCGCATTTGGATCAAGTGCGTCATCATTCACTCGTAGAAGTGACCGGCAACAAAGGAATACCAGTAACAACAGAGCAAGTGGGTCTCGCCTTCTGGTGAATGAGCAAGCGGAGTCTCGCCTTCTGGTGAATGGTACACATGTATTTCATTACTATTTGATCTTAGTTAAAAGTATGTAAATGTTATGATATGTTTCCTGAAATTAGTGTCAGGAATGTGTGTGCTGAATAAATTTGAAATTTCAATGCGTTTCATTTCTAGTTGTATTTGCTGTGGTAAAAAAAAAAAAATGTATATAGTCTGAATGGGGTCCTTACACATAGATAAAGATATGGATCATTGTACTCTCTTTTTATGCATCATTTGATGACAATATAAGAAGAAGAAGAATTTGAAAGGGTTTTCCCCATACTCGTCTCCGACCAATCTCAGTGTTTCTATGTGTGAATGTTTTTCTTCTATTGTTCCTTTATGTTCCACTTCATTGATAATGATGATATTGTTCTTTCTATATAGTTGCATATGCTGATGAATAATGATGTAAATCTGAATAACGTTATGATGTTATGGGATGAACTTAATGTGTTAATGGATAAATTTAATTATCAAAGCAAAGAGCAATATAGCCCAAAGAAAATTAACATGGTATCGGAGTTGGGTTGAAGAAAAGTCTAGAGATCACCCCTATGGTTAGTTACATATATAAATATATGGACCATTGTACTCTCTTTTTATGCATCATTTGATGACAATATGAGAAGAAGAAGAAGAATTTGAAAGGGTTTTCCCATCGTGGGTTTTGTCCTCGTCTCCGACTAATCTTAGTGTTTCTATGTGTGAATGTTTTTCTTCTATTGTTCCTTTATGTTCCACTACATTGATAATGATGATATTTTTCTTTCTATATAGTTGCATATGTTGTTTAATAATGATGTAAATCTAAATAATGTTATGATATTATGGGATGAACTTAATGTGTTAATGGAGAAATTTAATTATCAAAGCAAAGAGCAATATAGCCCAAAGAAAATTAACATGGTATCGGAGTTGGGCTAAAGAAAAGTCTAGAGATCACCCCTATGATGACACCATTGATGGAAGAAAGAAGAGGATGGTGGAGACCTAAAAGAATTCTAGGGTTTGAAGAAAACCTTAGGTAATTTGTGTACTAGGGTTTCATGGATATTATGAGGTTACGGTTTGAGAGAAATAATGGTGTATGGAAAAGATATGAGATATGAAATCTAGCATGGTCAATGTGGAAATTTTCAAGTACTTGTATTAGATTTGATGAAGTCCTAGTCTCTAGTAGGCTTGGTCATTGATAAAGTGGATGAATGGATAGTGATGGCTCTTGAAGTTTGGTTCAAGAGGGAGAGGATCAGCTCCCATTGAAGATAAGTTCCTTCTGATTTATGGTGCTTCTTTATGTCCTTACTTTTGTTTAGACTTATTGATCCGATTATTGTTTTGATCATTACTTATACTTCATGAATGTATATTTGAGTATTTGGATGTTTCTAACCTCCTTATGAGTTGTGATATGTGGATCCTTCTTGAGCATCATGGGTAGTGCGGGAAGATAAGAACTAGAAAACGAGGCACCTGATGAAAATGTGACAAAGTGCTACAAGTTGCTTATGTAAAATGAGAAGGTGCACATGTATCTGAATACTATAATGTATGTATGGTGTTATGCTTATGTTGGCTCAAGGGGACCTAACCCAGGTTCAGAGTTATTCGCGCCAACCAACAAAACCGTAACTGTTGGCCCTTTCTGCAACAATCTGTGTGGCACAGACTGCAATCTCACCCGAAGCAGTATTGAGGATGCTAGAACCAGGTTTCTACATTCAGAGACCGTGCGATGTGTATTTATGGCTCAAATCTGCCCTCACGCAAATCTATGCCTTCCTACTATCCACTACTACAACCCTATCCAACTGACCTCCAGGTCTTCACAAAGGTATATGATCATGCTTATCAGACATAAAAGAGGCAGATTCACGACTTTAGCTCACTAAATAGCAACCTAAATCTGTCTTCGTGCAAATCTACCTATTCCAAACAATTATAATAACAAATCTATCTAATATCTTCATGAAAATAGTTCATTACACTTTTCATGCACAAGCATTAAAGATCCAACAAATTCATGCAGTAGAAAACATTAAGTTATAGGAAACAACTTATAGGGAGAAGATATATTAACTTAAGAATAATTAAAGAACAAAGCACATATGCATTCAATTCAACCCAAAGTTGTCTTTATTAGATTCAACATTCAAATTACAGACTCTTTTACCCTGCACACTCAGCTGCAAGGGTCCACGTACTTAGTTGCAGGAGCCTTCCCCTTTCGCCTAAGTGCAGGAAATAGACCTTTCATGTCTTCGCACCTTTCCCTTTTAATAGATCTTCATCAAAAGTTATCATCCTAGACTCGCTATGACTCAAATATGTATAGCCTTTCTACTACAATACCATGGCCCACGGCCTATGGGTGAGTCTCAAAACCATCCTATCACTTACCCATACAAGGGGTTAAAGCCCCTTTGACTTTTACTTGACTGCGCGCTCCACTTCCACATTTCGAGGAGACTTTACTTTCTTTACAAAATTATAACCAAAATTTGCTTAAACTGTCAAAAATTGTCCCTAGGGACCCTATCCCAACAAGCCCCCAACACAAATATGGTGACTTTCCATCGAGTCACTCTGTTGGATTCTCTACTTTGTGGCAGAGCTCACTAAACTCCTATTTCAATGCTTCCAGCTGCGCGGTGACCTTTATTGCAACATGTTTCATCTCTTGGACCAATTTTTCCGTAGTTGGTCCCTCCACCGTAAGGTGCATGGTCCTTGGAGTCTGTTGAAAGGCTTTCAGCTTTTCCTGAATAGTCTGAGAAATCTGGCTTGCCTCCTCTGTCCATGGTTGATGTTGTGCCCTTAACACTAATTCTTTTTGTTGAAATTCCTCAACTTGTGCTTGTATCATCTTCCCTTCTTGTAAGCCCGCGAAGCACTAAACTGGTGCCAAGGTGTGCACAGTCACCCTAATCTCGTCACATTTCTATTGGGCTTCTTTGATTTTTGTAGTCAATCACTACAGTTTTGAATCCTCCTACAAAGTATCCCACAACTCCATAGTGTTGTTCAAAATAAAGTCGCAGCCTTTGACTGCATTTTGCAGAGTATTCGTGCGCTCCTTAATGGTTGCACTGCGTTGCTCCATGACTTCTGGTGGAGTAGTCGGCTACAGTTTCAGTTGTAGTTCAGATCTCTGCATCTGGAAGTCAAAAGTGACTCGACCTATTTCATCTTTTGATTCGCACACTGCAAAAAAAAATCTTCTAATCTTTGTTGCAGTTGCTGCATCCTCCGGAATATATAACTCTGGCACTGAAATACACGCCTATGTAATTGTTGCTTCCAGGCTCTGACTTCACATTTTTAGCTCTTCGTTTTCTTTCAGGTCCTGAGACTTCTTAATGAATATATGTTCATTGTTCAACTTAACCTCGCTAATCGCTATTAGTGTGCATTGCTCTCTGATTCGAAGCTCATCTGAGGCCCCTGATGAAGCACATGGAGGGTCTGAATTGGCATCACAACTAAGTTCACACACGTACCTTTGATCTTTCCTAGTTGTGTGTCGTCTTCCTATGATTCTGCGTGGACTGTACCTCCTAGTAAGGAGATGAATCTGAGGTCCAGAGTCCTTTTTGTCTCCAACACGCTCTTGCTCACTTGTGCCAGGCTCGCTTGAACCCCATTCGCTTGTCCAACACTCGCTTGAAACCTATCTGAATCTCCAACTCGCATAGATCCTTCTAGACGCTCCCCAACATCTGCATGTACTATTGTTCAAACTTTTTCCACAGTTCTGTTGTGGTGTCTCTGACCTTATCCCCAATTTCATTGAGGTCCCCTTTTGTGAGGACCATTGGGTCCACGTGTATCTGTTTATCTGACTTTTTCTTTTTTCTTGGACATGGGGTTGTTTCCTTAGTCCGCTTCTACAACTTGAAGAGAGTACTTTGCTCGTCACCCTTGTCACCTCCTTGTGCAAACTGTTCCTATTCTTTTGTATATTGGGAAGTCGATTCCTCGACGCACTCTTTTTCAGCGGCTGCCTTAGCAGTAGCCTCTTTCTTCTTTTGAGAGGCCTTCTCGTGCGCTGATGCTTTCTCTTTTTCCTTTTTCTTCTTCTCAGTTGTTGTTTGCACGGAGGAGCTCTCTCCTCCTCTGCTAGTTCATGTGCCAAAGTTTGTGGGCTCCCGCCACTCCGCTAGCCATATTCCCACGATCTCTTGCACATCAGCGTTTGTCACTATGAAAACTTATGCCATATCTTCTACGGGTCTCGCCTTGCGCAGATTGAAACATTATGAAAGTCAACCTTAAATTCCGCGAAGGCCCGCAATTGCTCAAACAAGGTTGGAGACAACCTTGGCCTCTGGTTGATCACTATGCGGAGGTCTATTTCGACCAGTACCCATAAGGATTTTGACTCCATGATCCTATTTAGATCCTTCATCGCCCACAGCGAAGCGAACTTCGCTGCCCCCGATAACTCCTTGTCCTATGGAGGAAACTGACTATCCTCCGAAAGTCGCCATGCAACAAGTAAAATTAACAACAAGAGCTAGGCATAGTGAAATGCCTTGCTATCCTCCTACACTTCGCGACAATTCGCTAAGAATTCCTTGCAGAGGTACTTTTCCCAATTGTATTGCACCCGTTTTTCACATTGTGCTGCCAATGAAATTACAGGCATCGAAACTTCATTCGCGCGACATTTTCTCATGATTTTCCTAGCTAAAATCTGAGCGGAAAACTGCACTGCTTGGTCTGTAATAGAGCAGATAAAGTATCTGTGCGACTTCTTAACCAACCCAAATTCAGTCTTCATCTTATCTGCCAACTCCTTTTCTTTTCTCTTTTCTCCAAATTCCTTGGCCGGGTCTACCCCTTTATAAGGCAACTTCGTAATTCTATGGATAAGCATAGATGTTATAGGGATGGGTTCGCCTAACCACAAGCACCCATCATGCACCAGCGCAAGCAGCTAGTGCACACAGACAACGTTGATAATCGCCCAGTGGAAGTGTGGCACAAACAACATATGCATCAATATGGCTTGCTTGACACCTTTTACCCATTTCATCGATTCCAGTCTTGTGACCACGGTTTCGTCATAGTAAATCCTATTCATGTACTTATTTGTGGCTAAGTAAGGGAATTTTTTGTGGTCAACGAGATCCCAATCCTCCAGCTTTAACACTGGGATACGCGCTAAGAGTGCGCCCTCAAATACTACTTCTTTTGGTAGCAATGACGTAGAGATCATAAACTGGTCCAAATTTGGTTCCTTGGTTACCTTGTCTTTCCCCTTCCACGAAGGGATATATGCATGGAGCCTAGTGATAGGCTCACCCTCCTCAGCATCTAATTCCTCAACTCCATTGTAGAGTTCCTCTACTTCCAAATCCATTGGTTCTTACGGCTACTTTGCCTTGTTCTTACTCTCTTTCTATCGAACCCTCAGGTTCTTCCTCAGTGACTGCCTCATCAGTACAGGTTTCTTCTACTTCTCCTTAGTAGTTGATTTCTTTGGCCTAGGCGACCTCAACACTGTAGGAACAAAGGGCATAGTTTCCATGGACACAACTTCAGGGTCTTCCACTTGAGAGATAGCGACTTTGGCACTGACTGGCTCAGATATTTTTTCAAGGATAATCTTCTGGTTCCACTCAGGTAGGTTCGCAAATAGCGGGCTTGACGCTAAATCCTCCCAAACTTGTCAATTCATGTAGCAGGAACAAGAGGAATCATACTCAATTGTCAGAAGGAAAAGTGTTCTTTGACAGACCAACATGCCAGATTTATAAGTGATTTTGAATTCAAATCCGATCGTTCCCTCTATTTTCTTATCATAAATGCCTCTTTCGCGGCAAATCTCCAAATATTTTATCCATAAATGTCGCCTACCCACTCCTATCAGGATTTTTTCCATCAAATCATGAATAGTGACTCCAACAATTATTTTTGGAACCAACTGCGCGACACCACCCCCTGTGGCGCAACTCGTCCATCGCATCTTCTTCTGTCACAACTTCTTCTATCGCAACTTCTTCTGTCGCACTATTTGCACCCGTTGCACAGCCACCTTACTATATTATCATCTTCTTCAGGCAATGTAATTTATAGTCTCACTCTCCCTTGCAACTGCCTAGAGCGCTAAGATTGTCCTACGATCATGTAGTCATTGCACGGGGCCAAGATCCCTTGCATACATCTTCAAATAACTTCCATTTATTCTTACAGGGAATGGTTCCCCATTCAGCTTCATGAGCTGAACTGCGCCACCATCCGTGACCTCCTTAACAACATATGGCCCTAACCAGTGCATTTAAAATTTCCCCGAAAACTTTGTGAACTTGTTGTCATGTAGCAACACCAAATCACTCACCTTGAAAGTTCACAGCTTAATATGCCTATCATGTAAGGCTTTTTCTCGTTCCTTTTTCGCTTGCTGGTGAAATCCTGCAAGAAAGCGATCTTCTTCTAACTCCAGTAACTGCGCGAGCCATTCCTCCAAGGTCTCGTGATCTACCATCTGTGTCAAGGTTTCTATATGCAGGCTCGACACAATGTACTCCATTAGCATCACCACCTTAATTCCATCAACCAACCTAAACAGAGTTTGGCCTGTCAACTTCTTGTCGGTCATTCGATATGCCCACAGAATTGTTGGTACGCACACGTTCCAGTCATTCCTTTGCATGTTGCAAATATTTTTCAATGCGTTCTCCAGAATCTTATTGAATGCTTCCACAGTACCATTGGCTTGTGAATGATAGGGCGTACTCTTTTGATGGTACACCTGATATTCCTCAAGCATCGCGCTGATTGTTTCATTCAGAAAATGTATACCCATGTCACTCATCAATACCTTACGGCACCCAAATAGTGTTAAGACATACTCGAACAAGAACTTCGAGGCAATGGCAGCAGTACTATTCTTCACCAGCTGCGCTTCTTCCCATCTCGTTAGGTACTCTGTTGTAGTAATAATATATTGCATGCTCGTCTTCTTTCCTAGTGGTTGTATTGGTCCTATAAAATCAATAGCCCACTTATTAAATACTTGCAATGACACCTGAGGTTTTAGGGGCAATTCATCTCTTCGCAAAGGCTTTCCCATCCTTTGACAAGCATCGCACGCCTTGCAGTATGCCTTAGAATCCTTATGTGATGTCGGCCACCATAAACATGCGCACAAAATATTATGCGCAGTAGATTTTCCTGCATAATGTCCTCCTGCCGCTCCTCCATGTGCTTCAACAAGTATACTAGTGCGATCAAACTCTGGAACATACCTTCGCAGTGTTTCATCTGTTATCATCTTATACAAGTGAGCCGAAATCACTAAAAAATCCACAAAGCGGACCACTAATTCCTTCTTTTGTTGAGTGGAATACCCTTCCAGAGCTATAGTTGTGGTTAAAAACTGAATGATATCAGCAAAATTGTCATTCGCAATGCATACAGTAAAGAGTTGCACATCCATAAATCCTTCCTCCAAACTATTTGGTTCTTCGCCTGTTTCAATCCTTGATAGGTGATTTGGTCTTGCATTCAGCCTTCCAAGCTTCACAATCACTTCAAATTCATACTCCTGAAACAACAATAACCATTAACACATTCCCCCCCAACACAGGCTTATTGACCAGGTACTTCAGCACGGAGTGATTTGTATACATTTTAAAAGGTGCACCCAACAAATAATATTGAAACTTTTGCAGCACATAGACCATCGCCAGCCCTTCGCGCTCTATAGTGGAATAATTCTTCTCAACCTTTGATAACTTTCTACTCACGAAAGTTACTAGATGATCAATTTCTCCTTCTCATGCCTGGGTCAATACTGCACCGAGCGCAATGCAAGAGACGTCCACATGCACATGAAAATTTTCTTCCAATTCGAGAACACCAAGATCAGTGCGGTCACCATCTTTGCCTTTAATACGTCCAGACTATGCTGACATTCTTCATTCCAACAAAACGTCGTGTCTTTCTTGAATAAATTTTCCATCAGTGTGGTTATCTGAGCATAAGCCTTGATAAACTTCCTATGATACCCAGTGTGCCCCAATGTCGCGTGTCGCTGCTTTACATTCCTGGGAGCTTCCAAATTCACAATCACAGTGATCTTCGTAGGGTCCACCATCAATCATTTCTTACATACGACATGACCAAGCAATGTTCCAAAGGGTACACAAAATATGCACTTCTTCAAGTTTAGCGCGATCTGATATCTGCAACATGTATCCAGCATAAGGCACAAACTCACAACATGGTGTTTCACCAACCCAAAGACAATCCAATCATCAAAATATACTTCCAAGAATTTATGAATAAACTCCTTGAACGTCGCGATTACTACCCTAGAGAAGATTGCGGGTGTGTTAATGGCATTACTATATACTAGAAGCAACCCCACTCTGTCGCGAAGGTTGTCTTGCTGCGATCATCCGGTGTGATCTTAATCTAAAAATCCATCAGTAAATGAATAAGCCTCATGTCCTCCAACGTTTTCTAGCACTTCATCTGTAAATGGTGTTAGAAACGGATCGTGCAAACATGCATCATTCAACTTTCTTAGGTCTGCACATATCATAATTTCGCCTTTCTGTTTCTTTTCTTGGACAACCATTGGGCTCACCCAATCAGATTCTTCTACTGGTTCAATAATTCTAGCATCTAACATTTTTATCAAGCTCTTGCCGCACCTTTTCTTTATACTTCGGATTGACCCGATAAGGTCTCTGTTTGACGGGCTTCGTGTCAGGTTTCAAAGTGATTTTCATTACACCGAAATCTCATATGATCCCCTTCAGATCCGAGAACTTTGTTGGGAATATATCTTGGTATTCGCACAACAATTCGGACACCTTATTGATTGTATTTTCATCCCAATAGTCTCCTATCTTCGCGAACTTAGGCTCTACTTCAGATCCAATATTTACTTGTTTAGTTTTCAAAGGCTCTGATATATTGGGTTCTTGGCTTTCGGTCCTTCGACTTCGCATTGTCCTTCTAACTTTGGAATGTTAATATTCTGTGGGTCTTCTTCTTCCTCTTCAGCAGTCACATTGTAACATTCCAGCGAATGTCGCCGCTGTGTACTCCAATCCGGCTGAGTCCATTCTACTGATTCCTTAGGCGATCTGAATATAGCTGCTTTTATCTCCTGGAGCGGTTCATCAATGAATTCAAACCCACCCTCAAAGTTGAAATTCAATAAGAAACTATCTTAAAATGTCCCATTCAGTTGTCCCATGGTGAAGCTCCGTTTCCCAATACCATTTCATTGGGATTGTGTCTAAGGTATGACAGAAAATGTGCACACATTTTGGTTGTGGCCCCATTCCCCAGGCCTTAGTCCACCGCGCCAAATGATCACGAGGATCATCCTTCCCACTACACTTCTTAGTCATCCTGGTGTTATCATACCCAAACCTTAATCTCATCATTCTTCTATATTCCTTCCATCCAGCGAAGCTCTCCTTGTGTGTACCCCACCAACAAGCAGGCATAGCGTGTAGTGCCAATTCCAACACTTGGAAGCGATGTTCTTCAAGTACTTCCCTTTCAAAATCATCCAAAAACAGGTCAACATCAGTGAAAACATCATAGTGTGGAATCCTTCTTACCTCAATTGAAACACATCGTAGTGATTTGGTCATCATATTACACCGAAGCGCAGATACTTCGTGCAACCGATTATGCCAGTGTTAGAGCTCTTCATCTGAATCTGAGGTATAGGAACTATCCCTGTCCCACGCAATTCATGCATCGGTTGTTGGATTGATCCAATCTTTATCTCGCATCGTAATCTTGTATGTTTGATCCAAATCATCATCATCCTCCACAAAGTCGCGAACAGGTTCAGTGTAGTGTGCTCCCTCAGTGGGGTCTAGTGGCACTACAACCTTGAGCGCCTTCCTTTCAAAAGTAATTTTCCGCTTCTTCAAGTTGATTATTGCGTCCATATCAAAAGCCCAATCAATTTCCAATAACGCAAGGTATAGGTTACTATCATCCACTATTTCAATGACCTCAAAGTCAGCCAACATGCTCGCGCCCTCGATCTCTACTGTTACACCATATAAGCGCCCCATCAGAATAATCTTTTGTTGATTAGCCATGCGCAGCTAAATAGGAGACCACTGCAGCGCAGGTCTCCCCATCCTTTCTCATGTCTGCTTAGGCATGACATTTGCATCAGATCCCCAATCCAAGATTACCTAGTCCATTTCATATTCTCCTAGCTGCACAATTAGCCTCATCTCGCACCCCGTTCGCTTCTTATGCTTACCAAGCTTCTTCACAGTGCGTTGTTCAACACGGGTCTTCTCTTTATTCGTGCACTTGTCGATTAGCTCTTGCAGCCCTTCTACTGATTTTTTATCGTGCAACAACTTCATATACGTCTTTAGGAAAGTAGCTAATACCAAAGGATCTACTTCCTGTGTCGTACTAGTTTCCGACATTTTCTCCTGGCTTCCTGAGGTGGAGGCCTCAGCAAAGTTCTTCTTTGCTTCCATGAAGGTTTATTTAGCTCTATTAAGGTCAAAGTCTATTTCTTTCTCAGTAGCCTTGCGCACCCACCCATCAGTCTCATGCTACTTTTCCTTATCTGCACCAGCGGCCATACCACTTCTTTTTACTATATTTATGCTATGATCTTCTTCACAGGGCTCCGCCCTCATCATCTGGATGTTTTGTGTAGGTTGCTTGGGTTGCGTCTTCTTTTCTTGCATCTTTGTTATAAGGATCAAACATTCTTCTATCACATGGTTGAATTGTCTGCAGTATTGACATGACGGATGCATTGGATTTTGATAGTCATGCGTGAAATGTCCAGCTTCGCCACAGTTATAACAAATCACTTGTCTACGAACTCTACCAACCCCTTCTCCTCTTCCTCTTCCTCGACCTTGGAATCCTCCGCATGCTGCACCCATGCCTTGCTCTTGAGGCCGATTTTTTGCTTACATTTGGTAGGTAGGGGTTCTATTCATCATTAGTTCATAACTCCTACAATGGCATTCATCATGACCAATAAACTTACAAAAATTGCAAAGAAAGTGTTGGGGGTCTACACAAACTTCTGTAGTAAGTGACAATTATTTGTTGCATGTTGTCCAGTACCCTGACAAATAGTGGACCATGGTGCAACTCCCGCCCTTGGCCCATCGGTATTTTCCAACTTCAGGGGGACAGGCCCCCCCTTACAAGATTGTTCTGATAAATTGGGCAATGGTCTTTATCGTGCCCATGGCCCTTTCATTTCAAGCACCAAACCTCAGCGTGCACCTAAGGTTGGCTTCCTTTCCTTTCTTAAGGCTTTGTAACTCCAAGTGCATGTTTTCCAGCTGTGAGTGAATCTATTGCACTCCAATGTTTGTATCCTGTATTGGTGAGGCTTCCAACCTCATCGTGATTTCTAAGGCTTTTTCTTGCGTTGTTATCTTTTGTTGTAACAGGGTAATCTTAAATGTGGTAAGAACGACGCGATATATTTGTCTCGATGCTAAGAATCTGAGATCACCATATTGGTCTGCCTGATTAGTCATTTCAATCTCGGATCAAAATCCTAGGATGACTCATCTATATTTTGTCAAATTTCTTTGAACTCAGTTACCGACTATGCCTCTGACTTAGGCTTTCCAAATTATTTATTTAGTGCTTGTTGAGTATCTTCCATCGTCACGTTGGGGTAATATGCACAGTACTTGATATACTAGGTTAATTCTCGATCTTGTAAAGCCGTGACCAACTATTCTTTCTTGATGTTATCGTCTGTAATATGTTGGGTCGTCCACACAGCTCTTGCCACTAACTAGAACTTTTCAGGGTCTTCGCTCCCTACTCCTTCAAAAACCGGCATCTTCATCGTGTTAGCCATGTTGAATTGTGGAAGTGGAGCTGAAGGTGTAGGCATATGAGGTGGAGGTGGAGGTGGAGTGGACGGACGAGGTATCTGTGGGATACAATGCTTAATCAACTATATTGCACTTTGTTGTGTAGTCAACACCATCCCTTTATTGTCACTTGAAGGGGATTCGATGAGCGGACTGTACTCTGAGCTCGTTCCTTCGTTTCTTCTAAAGAATTTCCCACTTCGCGTAGCTCTGAACATCAAGGTAATTGCATAACCCTCTTTTCACATAACATTTTAATCCACGTTTTTAATGACTTCAAATAATTACCTCGCAGTCCCTTGAAGAGCCTATGTTATGCTTTGCTATAGCCGATAGTTCTATCAATTGTGAATTCAGTCCAAAAACTTCCAAGTGTGATCAATCCAATGATCCACGGCCCGTGTGATGTTTCTTTCTGATGCTTCCATTCGTCGTACTAATTCCAGAGTCCACACTATAAAGTCATCGAGCCTCCACGTCCCCTAACTATCTTCCAATCTAGATAACCAATCATGTAGTTCGTCGGGGAAGAAACAAAAGAATGCTTCGATCGCGTTTGTGTACAAATATCTTTGTAAACACTGCTCCTTGGACAATTTAGGGATCATTTTCTCTTGAGCCGCAAACACGTGCACTTTTCAATCAATCCATTTCTCAATCTCTTTCTTCGTAGGAAACCACTTATTCGACATCACACATCTCTTAGATAAATCCCGGTCCCAACAACGGAACCATTTGTTGGCTCAAGGGGGCCTGACCTAGGTTCAGAGTTATTCGCGCCAACCAAGAAACCCTCACTGATGGCCCTTTCGGAAACAACCTGCATGGCGCAAGATGCAGTTTCACCTAAAGCAGTATTGGGGGATGCTAGAACCAAGTTTCTACATCCAGAGATTGTGTGATATGTATTTATAGCTCAGATCTACCCTCACGTAGATCTATGCCTTCCTACTGTTCAATACTACAACCCAATCCAATTGACCTCCAAGTCTTCGCGAAGGTATACGATCGTACTTATCAGACATAAAAGAGGTAGATTCATAACTTTTGCTTAGTAAATAGCAACCCTAGATCTGCCTTCGCGTAGATCTGCCCGTTCCGAACAGTTATAATAACAAATCTATCTAATATCTTCGTGAAAACAATTCATTACACTTTTTGTGCACAGGCATTAAAGATCCAACAGATTCGCGCAGTAGAAAACATTAATTTATAGAAAAAAACTTACAGAGAGAAGATAACTTAAGCATAATTAAAGAACAAGGCACAGATGCATTCAGTGCAACCTAAAACTTTCTTTATTAGATTCAACATTCAAATTACACTCTTTTACCCTGCGCACTCAGCTGTAGGGGCCCGCACATTCAACTATGGACTTGCCAAGGTCTCCGCACACTGAGCTGCATGAGCCTTCCCCTTTTGCCTAAGTACAGGAAATAGACCTTTCTTGTCTTAACACCTTGCCCTTTTAATAGATCTTCATCAAAATTTATCGTACTAAAATTGATATGACTCAAATATTTATAGCCTTTCTATTACAATACCATGGCCCGCAACCTATGGATGAGTCTTAAAACCATCCTATCACTTACCTATACAAGGGACTAAGGCCCCTTGGACTTTTACTTAATTGTGCGCTCCGCTTCCACATTTCGTGGAGACTTTACATTCTTTACAAAATTGTAACCAAAATTTGCTTAAATTGTAAAAAATTGACCCTATGAACCCTATCCTAACAGTTTCAGCCGCAAAATTGGATGGAAAGTTAAGACCTAAGGTATGATGAGAATGTTTCTTTCACAAATGGCTCATGCATATGAAAGTGATTTGGATTCATGGTTCTTATGATGACCCAATGAATTTCTTGATTCTATGAAGATACTTGGAAATATTGATTTCCGATATATTGGTATACTTGATGTTTGGGTAACTCCTATCATTTTGGATATCTTGATCCCATGAAGAAGGCTAGCCCCTTGATTCTAATAGATGGTAACTTGGTGCTACTAATATTGTTTGTGAAAATCATGATTGCCATGATCATAAAATTGTAACAATGAAATTGATATTCATGATCTTTTGTTGACCATGTTTATGCTTTGATGTGGTTAGTAATTATGGCATATCATAAAAGTTGAATGCCCTGACTGGATTGAGTTTGTGACAAAGAAGTAATGGCGTGATCATGATTCTTAAAGTATAGTTATTTGACTCCCTTGATGAAAGATTGATGTCAGATGATCCTAACATGTATGACCTAATCTGACTTTATTTGTTAATGCATGACAATATTATAGACAGGTTGAGGACTTGAATAAAGATAACTGAAGTGGATTCCAATTTAGAGGGAGAATCTCTCCATAAGATCCCTACTCCTATTATCATTTGCATTATATGTATATTTGTTACTGTTGAAGTATGGTTTATGGGAATGAATAAACAAATATTTGACATTATTGATCTGCAACAAAGTTCTAATCTCATAAGAGAGAGTTTTCCCTTACTCTAAGCCTCAGCCATACGGAAGAAAGCTTATAGGTGCAACTATGCCTCTCATCCACATGGAAGTAAGGTCAAGGGTGCAACTATAATCTTCCAACCACTTACAGGGAAGGCCTATGGGTGTGACTACGCCTACAAGTCATAAAAATGAAGTTATGTGTATAAAATTAGAAGTACACTTGAAAGATGTCAGTGTTATAGATGTGGAGTAAACAACAAGAAGATCTGTGAGAAGGAAAGTTTGAATGTTTTACTATAATATGTTGATTGAACTTGTGTTTGAAGGTAACCGAGATATGCATATAGATATTTCATTATGATTTAATCATTGAAGTTTGTGCTGCAAGAGTTTGACATGATTTGGCTGATTGATATAGATGAGCAGTGTTTGAAGCTTTGACATGATGCCTGATAATAATGTAGAGATTTGACTTGAAGCTAAGATATGTTTTGGACTATATATCTCCCTATGATAGCAAATTTGGATTTGACTTGATGACTAATGATTTGATTTGAAAACTTATGATTTGCCTTGACAACAATGTTATGTGGGCATAGTGACATTCAGTGACTAATATTGGTATTCGATAATGATTTTATATTGGCCTCCTCATTCTTATCACAATGGTTGAAGTATTGACAGTTGTGATTCAGTGTGAAGTAATCTGAAAATGAATAGATGGAACCTGCATAACTTATTCTTGGTGTATACATTTGCATCTAGTGACAAGGATGACTTAATGAAATTCAAATTGATATTGTTTGATAAATGACAACTTGTTAGCATGATAATAGATGAAGTCATGACTTGATGTGAGCTCTACCTATCACCTTCTCTAAAGAATTTGATACAAATGCTATTGATGAGTTTGATATTAGTTTTGATCTGACAACATTGATTCGTGTAAGGCTAAACATATTTCTTTGGTAAAGTGTTATGTTTGCAGAAAGATTTATATGAAGCAAGCTCCCTGATCCATATATGTTTGCATTGATAGTTATCTGGTGAAGCCAAGAAGATGTGTCGATCCAAATCTGTACTTCAAAAGCGGTCCAAGGTATGCCTTTGATTTTGAATTCGGTTTTAGATACCGAAGGTCTATTTTTGACAGGAAATAAGCCTCTGATGATCAAAGCAAGAGGGAGATGGCTTCTGAGCTCGAAATAACGAATCATGGCATGATGAATCAATTTCTAAAGTTGAGAAAATAAAATCTATATTGCAAATCTATTGAAGAAGTGTTAATGCAAACCCTTGGACACTCTTATTGAATTTCAAGAAGTTGTGAAGATATATTATTGAACTTGACTTGGTAACTGATAGTTGATTGAAGCATTAATGTTCTATTTTGAACACTCATCTGTATATATATGATGTGCATAGAACCTGAGTGAATTCATGATTGAGTTTCTTCATATACATTTTCCACCAAGCCTCTTTCGAGATACTTGCATGGGACGATCAATTTTGATCTGAGATATTCA
>APFE030602371.1:12736-82047 GCA_000404065.3 Pinus taeda | reverse complement strand
TCTTCCTTGAGTGTTTGCTGGACTGTTTCTTCCACCTCTGTTTTGGCTTCTGCCTCTTCCTCTCTTGTTTCCTCTACCTTGACCTCTTCCTCTTCCAAAGGACATCTGGGTCTTAAAGGCTTACTCTAGAGATGAGTTTTCATTTCTACTCAATCTCTGCTCGTGTTATCAGTGATGCATGTAGTTCATCAACTGAGAAATTTGTGAGATCCTTTGTCTCTTCTATGGTGGTGACAATCACATCAAACTTTGAGGGTAGGACTCTCAATAGTTTCTCTACAATTCTCCTTTCTTCAAGAATCTCTCCATGAGACCTTATCTGTGTGACCAAGCAATCACATGTGTGAAGAATGAGTCAATATTGTCTGACTCCATGCATAGATTCTCAAAATCTCTCCTCAGCGACTGTAGTTTTGCCGTCTTCACTTTCTCCATACCTTGATAGGCTGTCTTAAGAGTTTGCCATGCTTGTTTGGATGTCTTGGCTGCTGCTATCCTTGGAAACACACTCTCATGCACTGCTTGATATAAGAAGAGGAGGGCTTTAGAATCCTTCTTCTTATAGCTCTTCAACAGATCTTTCTCTGCCTGAGTTAAATTGTTAAACTCATTTTCATCCGCTGGTTCTTCATATCCATCCTCAACAAATTCCCATAAATCTTGTGACGCAAACAAAGCTCTCATGGTAATTGCCTAATAGTCATAGTTCTTCCCATTAAACTGTGGGAGCTGAGTATTACAAATACCCATGCTAGTGCTGGTGCTGGTGCTGGAGCCAGCCATTCTTACTCTCTAAACTATGCTTCAAATTTTTTACTGTGTATTCAAAATAACTGACTGTTTTCAACAGCAACACAAAAAAGAACTTGAGAAATACCTTGGATTTTTTTACTGAGTCTTCACTCTGCTGGAGAAGCTACTGCAGTAAAAATCCTTCCTTCAGCTTCTTTGACACCTTCAAAAAGCCTGGACAAGCTCTGATACCATGATGGAAATTTCTGGTAATTTCAAACAAAACTTTGAACAAAGAAACAATGCTCTGTTTTAACCCAGAGAATGATACTCTATTTTTGCACAGGGAAGCAAAAAGATTGTTTGCTGGAGAACAGAGTTTTCAACAACACACATAAAAACTTGTATTCATTAACAAAAAACAACCTGTTACAAAAGCTCTTCCTCTTAACAAAGGGATTCACCAAGAACTTCTAGTTCCACACAAAAAAAAATTACTCTGTTTCAGCGCCAAATTTTTTCACTACTGTGTGTAAAAATATTTCTTACATTTACTGTTGTTGTGTTACATTTCATATTCAATTACAAAAATGATATTAGCGTTGTTGCGCATTCCCTTTTCTTGTTTTCTCAACAAAACAACATTCTTCACGCTGTTGTGTTACAAAAAAAAATTCTTACTTTGCATACAAATTCTTTTACACTGTTGTGTAATTTTTACTCTGTCTTACATTCGTTGTTGTTCTTTCTTCTTTTTCTTCGCACTGCTGTGCGTTTTCATTTCAACATACTACATACACAATGAACAACTAAAACTAAAAACCGTAACAATAAACCCGTGAATAGAAAAAAACTTAAAGACTTTACCAAAACTTACCTATCGTAATAAATTCATTTATTACTTCAGCATGATGAAAAATTAATTTCTCGTCCTTTTACTAACAAACCGTGTGGTCAACCAAAAAATTTACTTCACGCAAGTTCAAATGGTGCAAGCCTATTGATTTAATCGAACGGCTATCATTAATTCCCTGGGAGCCCCTTTTAATCAAACTTTACGTTCCGGGGAATGGGTGGTTTTGGAACCATACTGTGGACACGCGTCAGCTGGTCGGTGTGATCGGAGCCTCCCCACGAAATACCACGCTACGTGAAAGGTGGTGCGGGGAAATCAGCTTGGTTTCCGGAATTATATGACGCGGCAGTTGCAAATTAATATTTCAACACAGAGTTTACCAAAACCCCTACCGCGCCTCAGTGCTTCTCTGTTTGCTCCACACTCCCCCCACATCATCCTATCCCCATAGTGACAACTGAATATTCTAGGAGCTCAGCAGTAGAAAAGAGAGAAATTGTACAGGAGGAGCCTAGCGATGTCAGAGAAATTGTACTGCTCTTTATGGTTGTATGTTCACTTAAATTCAAAACTCAAATGTCATTTTATTTTAGAGATAAACTTGATGGATCATGGACCTTTAGAGTTTACCAAGACCCCTACCCTGCCTCAATTCTTTTATGTTTGCTCCACACTCTCCCCCCACATTATCCTATCAGTGCATTTATGTTCGCTCCACACTCATTGCAGTTATGTGTTTCAGTGCTTCATCGCTCCACATCAAGGTAGGGATAAACAGATGAAAACTTAGAATCATAGCTGAATATACACATTTTATCTGGGCCACTATTGAACTTTTGCCTCACGGGACTTTCCGAGACAAAATTGTGAAGAAATCAAATAAGCTGCTGATACCAAATCCAAAAGCCTATAAGTGAACACAAGCTTCAAATAAGCAGTTGCAGGGAGGCTTAATGTCTAGGGAGCCGCTAGGAGAAGAAAGGGTTGCTTTCTTTAGCATTATACATGTTCCACAGTTGAGTAAAGCATCTCAGAGTAGGATTTAAGCATATAATAGAGGAAGAAGATTCTATAGAAGTCATTCACGACATAATCACAGAGGTAACTTCACACTGAACACCCCCTTTCTTTTTATTTGCATATCATAATTGAAGATTAGCATATCATAATTGAATAAAAGAGAGCAAAGCACAGGAATCACCTTTCCGCGATACTTTCTCCATAGTCAACGGCCAAGATGGCTTTGTTGGCATGACCACCTTTCTATGCATGGCCCTTGTAAGGCCTATAGCCTTTTCTCCTTCCCTCTACTTCCATAGATCCTTCCATTGTTTCTTGAGTTTGCCTACCAACAAAGTTGTGTATTTATTTAGGGTGAGTTTTATCGGGAGTTAGGTTAATTCATTAGGGGACTTGTTGCACTCAATTTGTCAAAGTTCCAAGGAAGCGGAAGAGTCAAATTTTTTCAACAAGATCAGATCATCTATCAGCAATCCATGTGTCATTATAAATTCATTCTGCAAGTTATGTAATATAAATGATCCTAGTAAGACCTTGAATATATATAATGACTTTGGTAAGTCTATTATTTTGGCGAAAAATTTCATCCTAAAAGGTTTTTCGTCTCACTGGCTCATGTGGATTTCTAAACATAGCTGGTCGGCAAAGTTTTTCCCTCCAACCTCACCCCAAAGCTAGGGTGGAATTTTTTGTCAAAGTCTTAGGTGAGTCGTAGTGTTCTAGTCGAGTCCTATATAAAAGTGATTTGGGAATAATTTAAGCTAGTTAGCTAAATTATTTTATTGCAAATCACTTGGTCTACTAGATCATATTGTGTTGCAGAATTGGGTGTGTTTTGACGGTCTAAGCGAAATGTGTATTCCCCCTTTGAGGGTTTTAAATGTGAAAGTCTTATGTATTGGAGGGTAGAAAAATATTAAATGCCATCATGTGTCAATTCATTAATTTTTTTGGCAAAATTAAATTAAATTCTAAACCAGAAAATTAATTAATTAGAGTCAAAATTAAAATTTCTTAAGAAAAAAAATTCTCCAAATGGAAAATTTCATGGGTCCTAAGAGAATTAAATTTTGGAGGTCCTCTACCAAGAAAATATTGTATATTTCAAGAAAATTTGGACCCTTGGACCTTGGTGGTTAAGTCAAAGTCAAATTTGAGGAAATTAGCTCAAAATAATTAATTTTAAGCTAATAAAAAAAATTAAATGATAAATTTGAAACTTCCTCGAAAATAACAATTCAATGACTAGGATTAAAAAAATTTCAACAGTTTATCAACGGCTGAGATTATTTTGACAAAAATCAAAGAAACTAGTCGTTATTTTTCCACTTGGAGGATTTAGCGATAAATTAAAGAGTCATTTGAGTCTCTAGCACAATGATCTCTGGCTACAAAATTGTTGTTGAAGCCTTCATGTAAACTATTTTCCTGTTGGGAAGTATTTTTCTATCATAATAAAGACATTGGGGTGCAATTTCAAGGTGTTCCATGTTCATGATTTGTGGTATGCACTGACTATAGACTTTCCTATGTTGTGTTGAATATAGGTAAGATCGTTTTTCATCATATGGAGATAAAATCATGTTATTGATAGTTTTGGGCTAATCTTAGGTGGTTTAATTCCCCATATGATTAACAATTTGTCTTGAAATAAATACATAGTGTTTGTCGTTACTTCAGCCCTTGGTCTCCAAGTTCACAAACTTAGGCAGGAATTATTTTGCTTGAATCCCAAATATTTGTACAGTGGATTTAATCTTCACTAAGGCTACAGTGTGCATTGGGTTACTAAAGTATTTTTTGCCATACATTGAAGAAAAATTCCATGAAAAATATATATATATATATTAAATTAATTAATAAAAATATATATTTCTCAAAAAAAAATATTTCAAAACCTTGACATTTGTAAATTTTGTGAATAGATTGTAAATATTTTTGCTAATTGGCGTTTTGGGTTTTTTGAGATTTTATATATATTTGGGGTTTTGAATTTTTTTATTTATTGGGTATTTGGGTTTCTATTCTAAATTTGTGTCAGGATTGAAGAAGAAATTGGCATTGGAGACCTCAGAAACCCTAGACATCTAGTGTTTTCAGGTTATCTTTGCAGGTTGCTTATTTTCAAATCAGAAAAGAAACCCATTTTCTGAAGGCCCTAACCCTTACCCAACCTAAAAGGCTAGTGTTTTGGACCTATTTTGCAAGCATTAAGAAGACCATAAGCCCTACAAGGGCTAGATCTCATTTCAAACAAGGTTTTCTTCAAGGGATTGACATTTTATCTCTACAATTTGTTTTGCAGCGATTTTAGGGTTAACATTATGTTTTTAGGTGGTCATCTTCATTGAAAGTCTTCCTAGCCATTTACAAGGGTCCAAGACCTCGTGGTTTGTTATCTGAACCCTAGCTTCTCACTGTTTTACCACTGCTGTGATTTTTTTTTAACAGTGATATATAAGCCCTAAAATCACATTTAATTTGGTGAAAATAACTCAAAATTACAAAATTTCAATTTTTCTAAATTTTGGCCATTTGGGCATTTGTTATCTAGCCCTATGTCACAAGGTTCGTCGAATTTTAACTTTGAGGTCTGAATTTTGACGAACCTTAAAAAAATTTTGAGGTTCAGTGAACCTCATCCAACCTCATAGCCATTGACCAAGTGCATAGATCAAAACTCATAACCTCATGTCACAACTTAAGCTTGTAATTTATCCTTATAGTTTCCATTGCCAAACCCGAAATCGAACCCAAACCATGTGACATTGATCTAGCTTATGTCTGATTTTCTGCTTGCTGGAATTTTATTGCCTAACTGAATATATAGATCTGAACTTTTTCTGAATAATTCACATGAAAGGCTCAAAATTTCAAATTTTCAGTTTTGACAATTTTTTCCAAGTTTTGGGCATTTTTTGGCATTTGTTCAAACACTAATAGATCACTAGTTTTCTTATTTTCTCACTGGTGTAACAAGTTTTTCAGATTTGATCTTTTCTTAATATTATACTCTAAATGCCCTTAAAACTTGATTTTTTCAAATTTTTTATAATTTTTTCCTAGTTTTGGGCGTATTGGCCATTTGTTGTAGCATCATTAACTTATTGGTCTGACGATTTGTTTACTGTTTTAATAAGTTACTTCATATCTGACATATCACTGAACACTCCATTTTAAAGTGGGCTAAATTCATAAATTTACATCTGCTAATCATTTGGAAAAAAAATTGTTTCATATATTTGGTAAATTCCATGATCTAAAGTGATTTTCTTCTTGTTGTCATAAGTCTAATAAGTGCTGAAATTTTCTGAAATATTACTACTAATTTGGATATTTGAGATCTAACACTTGCTTGTCTTGCTCCAAGTTACAAGGATTTCTTAAATTTACACTTAAAGCACTCGTACATTTAAGCTCTAAATTTCTGATCCTGTGATTGGTTAAGTTGCTTTGACACTTGGAATCTAATTGGCATCATGTAATGTTAACTTATGGTATGTTCTATGCTTAGAGCAGTTTACTTATATTTCTTATTATTATTCACAGATTAGCAATCACATGTACATTAAGTAAAGTGCAGATAGAACATTTAAATGATCAACAGAGAACAAGCCAAGACAAGAGACACAAGATGTGGTGGCTAGCCAGAGGCAAACCCCAATATGGGGAAACCCTTTGATCAAATCTTCTTTTATCTTCAATAATTCAACAGATAGAAATAGAACAAAGATCTGATTTATATATGCAACAGCGAACCGTAGATCAACCCTAAACTAGGGCAGCAAACCCTAGATCGAACTCGTCAAGTCTCCACCAGTGAGTCGTTCACCATGCACCAGTGCAAGACTTCTCCATACACCAATCCAAGACTTTCACCGCACATCAGTCCAAGACTTCGTCGTGCACTAGTCCAAGACTTCGCCATGCATCAGTCCAAGACTTCGTCGTGCACCAGTTCAAGACTTCACCATGCACCAGTCCAAGAAATCTACATCCTTCTTTTCACAAGTGTGAGAGAGAGAGGCTTTCTGCACGTGAGAGAGAAGAGACTTTTTTTCTACGTAGGAGAGAGAGAGAGATATATGATGAGAAGTGAGTGACCAAATGAGGAGGAGTCATCCTATATTTATATCCAAATATTGAAGGTGAATAGATGTGTCTGTTGGGCGTCTAAGCCTACATAAGTTGCTGGCCGACTTTGATAATTTGTCAATAATCAAAATAAATTCATATCTCCATAAATGCTTATCAAAATCAGATTATCTTTAGATCAATCCTACACCTCTCGACAAGAGGAATCTAGGAAAAATATTGTCAGCCATGAATAAGGTGACCCACATGGAGTTTGGCCCTAGTTGCCAATTTTAACACTCCCTCTCAACTAGAGAGAACTCCATTTGCAATTCGTCTGACCGTCACTACTGTTCATCCATCAAATGCACTACCTTGTACAGCTTGACCCTTGCTCTGCTCTGCTCTGCTTGTTCTATTCTGCTCTGCTTGAACTATGAAAAGAAGAAGTGATTGGGGATATCTCATACCATCCTCCATTGACCCGAAGTCAGTCTGGAGTGTTTACCACTTTTACTAGTCCCAGACCAATCCTCTACTGACCCAAAGTCAGTTTCAGAGGGTGTACCACTCCCACTGGTCCCAGACCAGTATCATTGATCCCAGATCAATGGAGGTCATCCTAGTATAGGGAGTACGGTAGATGCAACGATGCGCCCATCGATAGAATTACTATGGTCCCTATCCTCATTTCCCTGCTCATTGATCAGATGAGAGGTACTTCCCATGAGTCCCAGACTGCATGGGTAGGATGCCTTGACAGGAGAACTAATCATCCTATCCATAGGAGAACGAATCATCCTGTCCAATGGATGCCACGGAGAACTAATCATCATGGCCTACAGGAGAACAAATCATCCTGGCCCACAGGAGAACTAATCATCATGTTCCATAGTCGCCACAGGGTGTCAGGGGAAGGTTGAACCTTTTACCCTATACAAAGTGCACCAACAGGGAATGGTGAGTTACCCTATGGTCATATGTTGCTCCAAGAAGTACCCCGCTCCCCCCTGGAGCTCCCAGAGCTCAGTACATCATACTTGACCCTCAAAAGAGGGTCTCTAAACAACTCCTAGTCATTCTCGAAAAGTCAGAAATTTGACCTTTCCTAGGGGCTTTGTCAAAATGTCAGCGACCTATTCATCTGTACCGATATGTTGGAGCCTTATAGATCCTCGCTGCACCATGTCACGAATATAGTGGTACCTGATATCGATATGCTTGGAGCGATCATGGAATACGGGATTCTCTAATAAATGAATCCCGCTCTGGTTGTCACATAGGATCACGATGGTATCCAATGTAAATCCAAACAGCTCACTGAAGAGCTTTCATAACCAGATTGCCTCACAGGAGGCCATGCTAGCAGCAATGTACTCTGCCTCGGCGGTGCTCAAAGCCACAGACTTCTGCTTCCTGCTCATCCAAGATATCAAAGCAAATCCCAAGGAGAAACAGCACCTGGAAGTGCTCTTACAGTCCACCACATTACCTGCCCAATCAACATCAGTATATCCAAGTAGTCTCACATTTACGGTAGTGTATCTTAACCCATAAGTAATTGTGCCACGAAGATATCTCAGCAGACTCTTAGCACCAATCCAATGTATGTGGTGAGCTTCAACCATGTGTTAAATACAAAGCATATATCTGGACGGGAGTTCACTAGGAACATCAATGCTCCGACGAGTTGACGATACTTGGTGGTATTTCGTAAAGCAGGTCCAGCGGCACTACCATTTAACTTCTTGAATTCAAGCTCCATCGGGGTGGTTACGGGCTTGCAATCCACCATGCCGAATCTCTCCAATATCTTCACCACATATTTTCCTTCAGATAGGAAAATCTCCCCTGGTTTCTGCCAGACTTCCAGTCTTAGGAAATAGTGCATAAGTCCTAGGTCTTGCATCTCGAACTGAGAAACCAACGCCCTCTTACATTCGTGAAAAAGAGGGTATGCACCTGTTAGAAAGAGGTCGTCAACATATAGCACTAGTATGAGAGGCTTGTCATCTATAACCTTAAAGTAAAGGTTGGGGTCGGCTTCACTCCTAGTGAATCCCAGCTTCATCAAGTAGCTATCGATCCTCCCATACCATGCTCGGGGTGCTTGCTTTAGCCCATTCAAGGCCTTCTTCAACCTGTACACATGAGATTCTCGATCATGAATCTCAAATCCTTCGGGTTGCTCCACATAGACCTCTTCTTTGATCGAACCATGTAAGAACACAGTGTTGACATCCATCTGATCTAGGTTCCATCCTTGCGAAGCCGCAAGGGCTATGATCGAGCGGATGGTGATATATCAGGCAACAGGTGCAAATATCTCGTCATAGTCTATACCTTCCTTCTGGGAGAAGCCACGAGTGACAAAACGAGCCTTATACTTTTCCGCACTTCCATCAACTGTGTGCTTTATCTTGTAAAGCCATTTTGAAGTGACAACTGCCTTGTCCTAGGGTCTAGGGACTACATCCTAGACATCGTTCTTCATAATAGACTCATATTCTTCGGTCATAGGATCCTTTTGTGCTTAACAGCATTTGTGAATGATGAAGGCTCATTTTGGATGATCGTGCTAATGATGAACAGGTATCCCTGATACCTGTTTGGTTTCTTACTTTCACGGAAGTTTCCTCGAGGTGCTGTGTGTCTTTCAACATCATCAAGTGTCCCCCTAAGCCATGAAGGCCTCCTCCTTGAAGAGGAGGGCTCAGGTGAAGGAGGATCAATAGGATCCAGGGGTTTTTCCACATCGAGCATTGTCTCCTCTTCTTTTTCTTTCGGTTCCCAGGTGTCAGCTTCTTGAGTGTTACTCAAAGTAGGAAGATTTTCCACCTTGCTAAGGGCCATAACTTCGTCAAAGGTGACATCATGACTAATCTTGACTTCCCTTTGACCAGCTACATAGATTCTATAGCCCTTAGTATTTTCACTATAACCCACAAAGATTCCTTTCTTTCCAGATGCACCCAATTTATTCCTTTTCTCTTTCGGCACACGAAAATATACCGGGCTTCCAAAAGTTCTAAAAAGAGATACGTCAGGTTTCTTACCGGTGAACATTTCTTCAGGATTTTGGAACCCAATGCTTGATGAGGGCATCAGTTTTGTACATATACAGCGGCGTTCGCAGCTTCAGCCCATAGAAACTTTGGAAGTCTTTGATCATGGAGCATAGCACGGACAACTTCCACAATCGTACGATTCTTCCCTTCCGCCACACCATTCTGCTCAGGAGTATAGGGTGTAGTGGTCTCCCTCTTAATGCCAGCCTCTTTACAAAAATCATGAAACTCATTGGATTCATATTCAATCCCATTATCAGTCCTTAGGATCTGGATCTTCTTTTCAATTTGATTCTCGATCAAGGCTTTGAAGTGTCGAAACCAGGAGAACATTTCATCCTTCTTTTTCAAGAAATATATCCAAGTCTTGCGAGAATAATCATCTGTAAAAGTGAGGTAATATAAATATCCTCCCAAAGAGTTCACATGCATCATACCGGATATGTCTGAGTGTCAGTGAACCAACTGCAATATATCAGAGGTCTTTCTTTGGCTTGAGGGGAATGGTCCCCTTTTGAGCTTCCCTTCGGCACATCCTAGACATACACCTTCTTGCTCTAATCTGAACTCGGGCATCCCAATTACCATTTTTCTTACATCAGGTAGAGCTTTATAATGAAGATGAGCAAACCTCTGATGCCATAATTCGGACTGAAGAGATGTGTCACAAGTCATGACACCCAACGGACTTCCTCTGACCTGATATAATGAATCAACTCGAAACCCAAGAGTAAAAGCATCTTTAAAGTTCTTTCCCCATACACGTACCTTGCCATCGCAGAAATCCACCTTGTAGCCTTTGTCTTCCATTGCTGAAATGGACACCAGGTTCTTTTTGAGATCAGGTACATATAATACATCTTGTAAGTGGATGGTATTACCCTGATTTAGTTGAAGAGTGACATTTCCTACGCCTTTCACGGAATATTTTGAATTGTCTCCAAGAACAATTTCTAGGTTGGTTTCTTTCTCTACCAGATTATAGAGAGCTTCTTTGTAACCAGTGAAGTGCCTTGAGGCACCACTATCAATAAGCCAATTTCCCAACGAATCCGAGGGAGGAGTAGTAGATAGAGCAGCTAGTAGATAATATTCATCTTGCTTATTGTCAACAGTGTTAGATTCATACCTGGAATTTCTTGCCTTCTTGAATGGTTGTCCTCTTCCTTGATTTCCGACACTTCTTTTACCTCTGCCATTTTACTTGCCATTCATTTGATTGCTTTGAGAGGGATTTTGATCATCGTCCTGGTGTGAGTCCCCTTTATCAAGGCACTCCCTTGCATAATTGCAATTGTAACATCGTCCTTTTCTTCCACCCTTTGGTCTAGCCTTTCCTTTGAATTTAACCCCGGAATTGTTTCTTCTTTTAGTATGAGAAGAAAAGGCAAAGGGATGACCTTTAAGTATGGGTATTTCTTGCTCTTCTATCTTTGTTTCTTCTTGAATGCCACTAGCCATTAATTCCTCAAATCCAGGAATTATGTTATTGTTGAGAAGAGTAGTCTTGAATATATACCATTCAGATGGTAGTCCTCCAAAAGTGGTGAGTGTCATTTCCCTGTCAAGAATTACTTCCCCAATAGATAGCAGATTGTTCTTGAACTCGGTGATTCTTAAGAATTATGCTTGCATACTCTCATCTTTTCCCTTCTTAATTTCCTTCAACTTATTTCTAAGAAACAAGACTTGATTTGCATCAATAATTTTAAATAAACTCACCAGTCTATCGTAGATTTCCTTGGAGGTGTTCAGCGCATAAACATAGGCCACAAAGCGTTTGTCTATAGAGTCCCGAATGATCTTCTTTGCTTTGACTTCTCCCTTGGTCCATTTGTTCCTAGCAGCAGCGGATGCATTTGATGGAGGCTCAACAATTCCGCCTCTCACATGGTCCAACACTTCCTGTTCTTCTAATGTTAGATCGAGAGACATCTTCCATCTGTGATAGTCAGACATATCATGGAGTTTGTATTCAGCAGAGAAGTGTGTTCAAGACCCAATGATTTCTTTCAGATAGCCTTGCCAACCTTCTCTTCGATGATTGCTCTTGCTCTTGCTTGGGCTTTGTCTTTAACTCAGCTCTGATACCATGTTAAGTTATGGTACGTTCTATGCTTAGAGCAGTTTACTTATCTTTCTTATTATTATTCACAGATTAGCAATCACATGTACATTAAGTAAAGTGCAGATAGAACATTTAAACGATCAACAAAAAACAAGCCAAGACAAGAGACACAAGATGTGGCGGCTAGCCAGGGACAAACCCCAATATTGGGAAACCCTTTGATCAAATCTTCTTTTATCTTCAATAATTCAGCAGAGAGAAATAGTACAAAGATCTAATTTATATCAGCAGCAGCAAACCCTAGATCAGCCCTAAAATAGGGCAGCAAACCCTAGATCGAATTCGTCAAGTCTCCACCGGTGAGTTGTTCACCATGCACCAGTCCAAGACTTCGTCGTGCACCATTCCAAGACTTTCGCCACGCATCAGTCCAAGACTTCGTCGTGCACCAGTCCAAGACTTCACCGTGCACCAATCCAAGAAATTTGCGTCCTTCTTTCCACACGTGTGAGAGAGAGAGCATTTTTGTGCATGAGAGAGAAGAGACTCCTTTTTTGCGCAGGAGAGAGATATGATGAGAAGTGAGCGACCAAATGAGGAGGAGTCATCCTGTATTTATATCCAAACGTTGAAGGTGAATAGATGTGTCTATTGGGCGTCTGAGGCTACATCAGTCGCTGGCCGACTTTGATAATTTGTCAATAATCAAAATAAATTCATATCTCCATAAATACTTATCGAAATCGGATGATCTTTAGATCAATCCTACACCTCTCGACGAGAGGAATCTAAGAAAAATATTATCAGCCATGAATAAGGTGACCCACATGGAGTTTGGCCCTAGTTGCCAATTTTAACATGTAATCATTAGCTAATTGACAAATTGGATATTTTATTCTAAGTATCTTGTGGATTGATTCATTGGAACTTGTATCCTTAAGCACTTGCGTTATATTAAGATTGTCCTCTAAATGTTGTTAAGTACTGTTGTCATAAGGAGTAATCATAATTTGAGTACTTAAAGACTTAAACAATCTTAACTCAAGTAATTTCACTCATTATCTTTGCACGAGCATTCTAGGATCTAGCTTGCACTAAAAGCTTACCTCCTAGTATATGCTAGGTTGATAGACTCCTAGGGCAACCCTTTTTCTAATTAGCTTGAGGGATTCAACCCTTCTTAGTGGTTAACATAGTGACCTTGCAGTCGTCACAGCCACAGTCTTTGCAACGCTGGAGGCAATGAGTGGTTGGAACACAAGGGGAGGTATCATTAATTAGGCCTTTGCCTGCTTCCTGTTGGCTTCCATCCCACAACCTACTTGAAATATTGTTTCTCAAAACAATTAAAGGAGAGGTTCAACTTAGAATAGACATTTAATCTAAAATTTACCCACATTCTTGCATCACACCTAGCTCTTAGGACTTCATCCCATATAGGTTAGTCTATCCTATCAAGCGGCAGGTGTCCATCTAGTTACTTGGCATTAATTTACATTAAGCAAGAATTGTGACTCCATAATACACTAGTCTCATACTTAGCAGGTGTCCATCTGCTTATTTGGCATTAATTTACGTTTAGCAAGAATTGTGACTCCATAAGACACTGGTCTCATACTTAAAATCTAATCTAATCATTAATCTTGCTAAATTTAAACAAGTAGCTAGGTCACACATCTTTGTCTCGCAAACAAGTTGGTTCCCAACTTGTTTTCCTTCACCTCATTTCCATAGGGACTACCCCCCATAGTCTGTTGTTTGGAGACAGCTAGAACATAGTGGGCAGGGATCCGAGTGGCAACGCCCGCCCTAAGCAGTTATTGAGGTGTCTATACAATCTGAGCAACAACGAGGCTATTGCCGCAAAATCTAGGGAGCTTCAAAGAGGGGACCCTATGTGAAAATTTGGATGCCCAAATTTCTACTACAGCAACTGATTAATTTTCTTTTATTTGTTAATTTCTGAACAAAATATTTATTGTTTCTTATAGTAAACATCGAAAATAATACACTACAGCCTTCACAATTTAAATAACATGTGGAAACAAGAAACTGAGCAAGAAAGAAATACACAACACATCTACACAGTGATTTTTGGACAAATGTCCCCGAAAAAACCCAATGCGGGAAAACTGGTGCAGCAATGAGGGTTTTATTATTGTGCAATACTTTTTCTGAATACAATCTCTGGATGCCCTGTTGGCTGTCCAGTACATAGAATATTACTGATAGAGAGATGAGTGAGATTACCTCGCACTATCACTAGAGACCCTGGCTGATCTAGCCACTGAATGGTCAACCCCTGGCTACCTCTACGCAGTCTCTACGCAATCACTGCATAGGAACTACGTCACAACTACTGGGGTCTGCATCACTCCTCTCAGCTAATCAATTTGCTTCTGAGACTTCAACTTTTTCCCTCTCGGTCTCAAACCCCAGCTTTTGGCTTTGAAAAACGATTCTCCGGCAAATTTACGGATTCCCTCTGGGCTTCTGCGTGGCCCTGCGTCAACCTCTATGGCTTTGCGCTGCCTCTACTAGATCTCTCTCTGCCTTCTCTGCTGAGTATTCTCGGATTAGGAGAAATCTCGAACTGGTGTAAAAGATCACTTCAAATTTCTCTCCTCAGGAACTACTGTGCTTCAGAAATTAGATCTTCTGATCTTCACTCGATGTGTCTTCCAAATGCCCATCAAGCCTCCTCTTATAATCCTTCTGTTGAGAACTTACGGCCCAAATTAGATCCTAATCAATGGATTAAATCATTTTGAGTTGACCCTCCTCTTCTTCTAGAAGTTTCACCCATAGTTAGATTAATACCCTTTAATTATTTTAATAAAACCGTCTCCGGGTGGAATTTCCCAAAACGATTTCTAGGTATTTTGGAATACATGTGTCCAAGCCTCCTTGCAAATTTTGAGGCTTAGAGCACATTCGATGCTACCAAAAATCAACACTCCTTAGCGAGGAATGTGCTCTAGTAATGCAACCTGTTGAAGCATCACCCTTCTCTGTAACATCTCCCTCTGCGTTGCTGATGTCCGACATCGTTGCCCACCAACTACCGTGTAAATGTTGTATCTGTATTGTTGCTGACACTGTCACTACCAACATTGCATTCATACCGCAAATCCCTCTCAAGTTCTACATCCGTGCTGCCGCTGACACGGTCACTACCAACACTGCATCTGCACTACATCCTTCTCCAACTGTTGCTGCTACTGCATCAGCAACGAAAAAGATCCAAAATTATTGAACTGGTGTTCAATATGATGCATCTATTGTTGGAGTATTGACTGTTGCTAGTCTTTGCGCTGACCCTTTGAAGCCTATACATTGCTGATCTTTGCTCTGTGCCAACTGCATTGCTGGAAACTCTTCTTTGGGTTGCTCAGTCTTTGGCGCTCCTAGCCACTACAATTGTCACTTTGACACTCCTCTACACCAATTGACACTGCTCCATCCTGCTACTACTGATCTAGGCTCTCATAGCAAGGTATTGACCCGAGGGGTGGATTCCTCAGGGATCCTGCCCACCTGCAGTTCTTTCGAACTACAGTTCTATATCACCCCACCTCTCGGCGATCATGGCAAACTCCTTCTCCTCAATCTGTGTGGATGCAACCTTCGGATCATGCTTCTCATCCTTGTCCTTCTTTTTTAGAGGACATTGTGTAGCGTAATGACCAAGTTCGCCACACCAAAAGCACTTGATCTTCAAAATATCTTTATTCTTCTTCCATTGCTCCTGTTACCCCTTAGATGTGAGGGTCGCATTCTCATCCTCCTCCTTAGGCTTTGACCCACTGTTGTTGTTGCTACTGTCAAGCTTGCACTTGACTAAGTCTCTCCTTATCTCTTCCTGCTGAAGAGTGACCCGCATTCCTTCCCAATCTGGCAATTTCTCCCTACCCAAGATGCTTTAGACAAATACTTGCCATTCTTTTGAGACTAAATTTAGAGCTAGCCTCACCATCTTGGTAGGCTGAGGTGTTGACCCCATAGTTTCCAACTCGTCATGGGTTCCCTGAAGTTTTGTAAGGAACAGATCAATGCGTTCCCCCTTCTGCATCTGTGTGGATCTCATCTTTTGCTCCAAATACATCTTCCGCTACTCAAAAGATCCCTGATATAGCATGGACAAGGCATCCTACATCTCCTTGGCAGTCCCTTTGCCTAAGATGTGATATACTACATGATCCTTCACTTCGTCGAGGATCATCTGCTTGGCCTTCGCTATCTCTCCCTTGTACTTCTTGAGTGGATCTGGATCCACAGGCTCAGCTACCACACTGTCGACGTAGATCTTGAGAAGATGTTCATCCAGAAGCCATGACATCCTTGCCTTCCAGATCACATAGTTGGATGCACCATCCAACTAATCCTGATCTCTCAATCCGCTGGTTGTCATCTCTGCCATTCGAAAAAGTCGAATGACTTCCTCTCTCCTCTGCGCTACTACTGGGCCAGCCTACGCACTCCCTGCTCAAGTCAGTAGATCTGTTGCCCCTTGTTGTTGCTCAACAAATGAGAATTTGAATTCCCTTACTGGGAATTCCCTGAGGAAGAAATTCCCTCTACTGTCTCTCTTCTTCCTTCTAATGTCTTTTTGCCCAACAACTACTTGCAAAAAACAGCGTCACGCTAGAAAACCCTCTTCGCTGAAGCTACTGTTGCGCTACTCCCTCTGTCGCTGACAAATTTCGATCTGGAAATCCTACCTCTCTGTTGACTCATTCAGAGAGAGATTTACCACGAAAATCTTGCCCTCCTGGCCTAGATTGTATAATCCCTCTAGGGATTCGATTTGCTACCTATGCAGCACTTCAACTTCCCTTATTCCTTCAGCGTTGGGCTCTTTTGGCTTTGCTCTCTTGTTTCACCTACACCTCTGATACCATGTGAAAATTTGGATGCCCAAATTTCTACTACAACAATTGATTAATTTTCTTCTATTTGTCAATTTCTAAACAAATTATTTATTGTTTCCTACAGTAAACACCGAAACTAATACACTGCAGCCTTCACCATTTAAATAAAATGCGGAAACAAGAAACTGAGCAAGAAATAAATGCACAACACATCTACAGAGTTATTTTTGGACAAATTTCCCAGAAAAACCCAATGCAGGAAAACTGGTGCAGCAGCTAAGGGTTTTATTATTATGCAGTAGTTTTTTTTCTGAATACAATCTCTGGATGCCCTGTTGGTTGTCCAGTACAAATAATATTACTGACAAAGAGATGAGTGAGATTACCTCACACTATCACTGGATACCCTGGCTAATCTAGCCACTGAATGGCCAGCCCCTAGCTGCCTTTGCGCAGTCTCTATGCAATCACTGCATAGGGCCTACGTCACAACTACTGGGTCTACATCACTCCTCTCGACTAATCGATTTGCTTTTGAGACTTCAACTTCTGCCCTCTTAGTCTTACACCCTGACTTCTAGCTCTAAAAAATGATTCTCCAACAAATTTATGGATTCCCTCTGGGCTTCTACGTGAACTTGCGTCAGCCTTTAGGGATTTGCGCTACCTCTGCTAGATCTCTCTCTGCCTTCTCCGTTGAGCATTCTTGGATCAAGAGAAATCTCCAACCGGAACTATCCCTGCCCCTCACTGCAAAAAATCACTTCGAATTTCTCTCCTGTGCAACAACTGTGCTTCAGAAATTTGATCTTTTGATCTTCACTCAATGTGTCTTCCAAATGCCCATCAAGCCTCCTCTTATAATCCTTCTATTGAGAACCAACGACCCAAATTAGATCCTAATCACTGGCCTAGATCATTTTTCCTTGATCCTCGTCTTCTTCTAGAAGTTTCACCCACAGTTAGATTAATACCCTTTAATTATTTTAATTTCCTAAGTTTAGACTTAGGGTCCCATTAAAAATAATTAATTATTTTAATAAAATTTTCTCCATATGGAATTTCCCAAAACGATTTCTAGGTATTGTGGAATACATGTGTCCAAGCCTCCCTGCAAATTTTGAGGCTTAGAGCACAGCCGATGCTACCATAAAACAACACCCTACAAGGCTAAAACTAGACTAAGTGACAATAATGGGGTAGTGGTCCACTATCGCAACAGCCAAAACCTCTTACTCTTTATGGATTTTCACTAATGGGAGGAGTCTGAATTTATGTAAATGGTCACCTGAAGTAGATGTTCTAATGGTTAGGGCACAAGTTGATTTGGATAGGCCCTCTAGAAGAAAGACACAATAAAAGCTCGAGGCTCTAAAAGGAGGCAAATTGCTTTCTTTGTAGAGGCCTAGGGTTGAGAGCACAATACCTAGGGTTTGATAAATTTGTTGAGTGTTGGAGTACCAAAGGTCAAGGCTAAGAGAAAAGGTTTCCAACAAAGTGTATTAGCAAATTCAAGGCTCATGAAACCTTCAAAGACCCCTAAGTTGAAGCAAGGCAAGCTAGGGTTCCCCTTTAGGGCAAACAACTAAGGAAATGAAGTTTCAGACAAGATTGAAGTGGATGCCCGCCAAAAGGATAGGTTTATTGGCAAATGCAATCCCTTGATGTTTAGACTCTCCAATCCCACAAACTCACCTTGCTTAGGGATTCACACCAAGCCCTAGTTAGCAAGCTTGGCCTTGAAGGTGTCAAGTAAGAGAGGGAAAAGTTATGGAGAAAAGTAAGATATGGTAACCAACGAATTGGACCAATCCCTTGTCCCTTGGGAGTATGGAGTCTATGATGCAAGAAATCAATGAAAAGGTTTCCAAGGAGGCTGAAAATTTGATGCCCTAGCAACAAACTTCAAGCATTTACCCATGTAATTGAAAATGGACTTTTCATGGGAGAGCTACCAAGAGTTCAGCAATAGGAAATTCATTCACATATTATGTATGAGTAATGCATGCAATGGATCATCTAGATAGCATTCAATATATCTTCAATATTTAGGGAACAATTAGCATAACCTAGAATCAATATTATTCCATACATTAGACATGTTGCAGATAGATATTCATGTCCAATTAAGTACACTTACAAGATAAGATGCAAATATTTCATCCATTGATCCAAGGAACAGCTCCAAAGACAACAAATTTAGCTCCAAATGTCAAAACACATTCATGGATTCCAAATCCTCCAAAAGAAAAGAAGTTGAACTACTTAAGAAGGCTAAAAATTCCTCTAATTATATGAGGAATTCAAGTCCTAATTTTATCCTAATGCCCCTAAAAAATCATAAAATAATGTGCTACTACAAGCTAGGTCACAAGCCGACCTAGTAGCCAATGACAAAACATAAAAATTTTACCACCCATATAAGCTATTACGGAGATAATGCTGACATTATGCATGTGTAGCCCTTCTAGGGAAAGCGTTGAGGGCTAGGGGTTCCATGAAGTGTGTAGAAGCACTCTAAAATCATCCTCTAGGGGTTGGCCCCTAAATGTTTGCCAATCTCCCTTTGTGGACTCTAGTTTTGACTTTGGGGTACAAAAGTGGTCTCATGGGCCGCTAGGTGGTCAAAATGCATGTCTTTGCTTCAAAGATGAGGCCTTTGGAGGTGTTGCTAGCCCTCCCATATCTCAGGGTGTGAGACCATCCTCCTGTGGGCCCTGAATCAACTACCTTCCGTTTGATCAATGTTAAGTTGGTTAGGGACATGTTGGTCTAGGTGAATCATCCCATAAAAGTCAACAATGTAGGGAAAAGTTCTAGAATGTTGTGGTTGCTGGAGGTGCCCAATGATGCAACTGATGCTCTACAACGGCTCAGAGTCCCATGGCTCTCAATGCCTCACCTATGGGCATTAATATGTTCCTTTAGAGGACTTGGGCTCCATTTAAGTTGCCCAACCCATGAATGGAACCACCTACCAATCACACACAATATCAAATGTTGCAACCATGGCCATTAGTTACATTTAATCACTTTTGCATATAAGTGAACTAAGCTTACAAGTAATGGGCAGTTTGATGCTTCATACAAGATTTCCCTTCCAAATTTGGGGTTTTGAACTCGAAATAGAGTTACCTCCCCATTTAAGAGTCGTTAATAGATTACCCTATTAGGTGCTTCCATCCCCTAAGAGGAAGTGACATTTCCCTAGTCCACCCTTCAATCAGTAAGTGTCATGTCAAAATGATGGAAAAAAGGGGAGAAAACTTCAGGGCCAAGTGCCATGGTTAATGGAACTAGCATGATGAGGAATTCCACATCCCGAGTGTAGATATGTGAGGAGGAAGCAATCATGGATGCATGAGTTACCAACTCAGCCTTTGTTTTTCCACCCCTTTTATGCCTTTTATTTTTCTTGATTCTTCTTTGTCTTACTATCTCAGCTCAAAGGGTTAGAGCTTCTTTGTATGAGGTATAGTAGTTATTACCACCTTGAAGATGGGGCAATTCATTGCCCATAAGGTGTTGCGACATGCAAGGGTTCCTTTTCTTTTGATGTGCAGATAACATTGGCCCAAGAATCGGTTGATGGCCATATGAGTGAGGTAGAGATCATGCT
The DNA here is from genome assembly GCA_000404065.3 of Pinus taeda. Taxonomy (NCBI): domain Eukaryota; kingdom Viridiplantae; phylum Streptophyta; class Pinopsida; order Pinales; family Pinaceae; genus Pinus; species Pinus taeda. The sequence continues at coordinate 61,739 of APFE030602371.1, read as the reverse complement.
TAGCTATTGCCCACATGCTAATTTGTATGTCTCGGCCATCTTTTGCATTTTAATATTATTTTCTTGTTCTTTCGTGGCCATGATATGCTCTTTCTTTTTTTTTTTAGTTGCATCAACCTCCTAAGATAAATTTACAGGCCCGCCTCAAGCATGTGGATGTGGAAAGGGGTGTGCAAAATCCCAAAAGACCCATGGTCAGTTGAACCAAAAGAATGGAGGTGAAATAAGGGTTTGTAATGTAAGACCAAAATTGGTAAGTATGGGATAGGGAGAGATGGGACTACGCTATCTCAATCAGGGTCTTCCAAGTAGTGCCCCTCCTATACCCATTGGGCCACTAAGGGAGGTCCCACTGAACTAGGATTGAAAATTAACCCCCCATTTAAGGTGAGGGAACAATATCATGATCAAAACCCTTCCTTCTTCCAGGTCACCCCATAATCCATGCCAAATGCCCAAATACAAACAAGCATAAGCACCCAATTACAAAATGAATAAAGTACCTTTTGATCAGAAGACGACCTTCCAACATCCTCTCTCAACAAATGGGTGAGGAAAAATATGATTGATGCAGGTGGCAAAGATATGAATGGCACATTGACATCGACTATAGGTGGCTATTAGGGCTTGACAGCTTGTTGGTTGGTCGACTAGAAGAGATAATATAAGAAAAATTCTTCTATGGGGTCACCCACTTTTGGAAGGTAACAAGGACAATCACAAATCCATGAATTGAAATATGAAAACAAAAGCAAGTATTACGAATATTCGTCTATTGGATTCCCAATTTGTGGAATTTATCACATACCATAATAAGGACATATTCCTTTTAATCTTTTGAGAGTATGACTTTGATGCAAACTTTACAAGTTAAACAACCTACCTAGTTCATGGAAAATAAGTTCTAGGAAGGGCCACATCTACAAGGGTCACTAGAAAACTTTACCCAAAATAGGCAAGAGAATTGGGTGGAATAATCGATGAAAAATCCCTCAGACCAGGTTGAGAACATAACTTGGGTGTTTTTGCACATCCAAGGCCCCCATCATAGAACATCGACTACATAAGCCTTATTATCAAACTAGAAAAGGACTAATCCTTTAGTAAGATTGTGAGTTTGCAAATGATGCCAACCATGTGACTTCCAAGTAATAACTTTAGGTAGTATTAGCCTCACAAAATACCTTAGAAGCATTTACTCCCTAAATGCAGTACAAAAAGAGTCATACTACTCAATAGAAATTTCACTAGTATCAATAGGGTCATAATCAAAATTACCTCATGGAAAACTTCCAAAACAAACTTATGGGGAGCCTTTAGGAAAACCATCATTGTTTCCTTGGCACTTTCCACAATGACTATGGCCTTTTTAGGTGACAAGGTATCCATTAGCGGGTTCTGAATACCCTTATGACATGGGCCATGATGTGCCAAGGCCAAATATGCCTTCAATGAAGTCGATAAAATAGGAGTAAATACAGAGACAAGACACCCAATACCATCAACCATAGGTACATTTTTCAACAATTATATTTTTCACACAATTTTTTCCCAAATGTCGAAGGTGAGGGATTAGTTTCATCATCTTACTATATACTAGATTTTGTGGGACCAAAAGCCTTCCTGTTTGGGGAGCATGATCAAGGAATTTAATAGGTCATATAAAGACACCTTAATAGGTCATGGAGCCGAGAGGCTGATTCTACAACCCAGTACGAGGGAGATGTGTATTTACCTCTGCATTCAACCTCGACTTGACACGTGCCTTTCCCAAAAATATATATCCTTCATAAAAACATTGACTATAATAAAAAAAACAAAAATGAATATTATTCTCACTCAACCTAAATAAATTATTTCGAAGTACATATGGAATATCGTACTTTTATACCAATTTTATAGAGAAATAAAGTAACTAAAAGTAAAAAAAAAACTTATATTTTTACTTTTGATCATAATGAGTAATTGAAAATTAAAAAAAAATCAAGAAGATATGTAATTCATTTAATTCTTAATATCAAATTAATATGTAGCATTTAAAAAATATTATTAATAATAAAAAAATGAATGTGACTAATAATATAATATTTTAATACGAAGGTTAATTAATATTAAGGTGTATTAAAAATATATTAATAAAAAAAACATTTTAATGTGGACAATATAGTCCATAAATAAAATATTTCAAGTAGATATTTAAATGTGTATATATTATATATGATTAAAGAAAAACTATATTTACATTATATAAAGCAATTGAAAAAACTATTTTTTTATGGCTAAAACATTTTAAGTAGTCTCATAATGGCCCCTTTTTAAGTATATTTTTTGGTTAGTTTTTCTTGAAATCAAGCAAAGATGTGATTGAATTGCAAGTTTAGGTTGTGTAGTGTATACAATTCAAGTTCCCAAGTAAATTTTGAAAACAACGAATCAATTTTGTACAATCTAAAGTGTAATTTAAACAATGAAAAATTACATGTGGTGTGTAATCTGTCGTTTGCAAATTTTTTAGTCAAAATTTTCACTCTAAAAGAGGATTGCACCTTAAGGGACTTGATCCCTCTCGCCTCTTGCTAGATCCGTGGTTAAAATGGATCTATACACACACGCAAATAATGAATAGAAAAATGCGCCTAGAAAACCCCGAAGAGAAAACCAATACAACAGATAAGGGTTTTAATTATTAATTATTTAGCAAAATTATTACAACTGGTTATCGTAAAAAGGCAAACCTCCAGAAAATTTTTATGATCACTTCTACAACTTTCCCTTACCTCCTAGAAGCAATTTGTCCCACCAAAACCAATTCAGCCTCCCTTTAACACTGGTTTTGACTCACACGTGCGACCTAGCAAATAAACTCGACCCTCTTGGCAACTCGCATTGGCTGGGAAATTTATCTCGGCCTCCACTAGAAAATCTCAACCTCAACAGGGAAATCGATTCTCTTGTGCAAATTTCCTTGCTCTGAAATTTCTCCCTCTCTGAGCAATTCACACTTCCTGCTAGGGTAATTTGCACCCCCTACTAAAGCAAATTGCACTGCTAGAATATTGGCCTCTCTCTGCAGAACAATCAATCTCTAATTGTCCTTGGAAATATCTGTGAAGAATCTCTCTGGCAATCTTTGTTGAAACCCCTGTTGTTGATGTCCCTACGTTTCCTCTGCACCCTTGCTATCACTCAACTTTGTGTCTCGATGTGTTCTCAAAAAGCCCATCAATTTCCTCTTATAATCTCTCATTGACGAATCAACGACCATGATCTAATCACAATCGATGGCTAAGATCATCTTGACTCCATCAAGTGACTTTTCTGGAAGTCTTTAGAGGAAAATCGATTTACCCCAATTAATACTGATTAATTAAGCTATTTCCATAAATTAGACTTGGGAAAATTAATTAACTACTTAATTAAATCTAATTAAGGCCTTTTCTCACAAAATCTTTTCTAGGTATTGGAGAAAATGTGCTCCCTAGCCTCATAGACATAATTTGAGATTCGAACACTTGTCTAAGCTGCACCAACGAACACTCCCTCTTAGCAAAGAAGGTGATTTGCATAACACCCAACTTGTCTCTGAAAAAGATGAAACTTAGTTTCCCCAAAGCCTTTGTCAGAATATTTGCTATATGCTCATCTGTATGTATCTATTGTAGCTGGACAATCATGCGCTACACATAATCTCTGATGAAGTTGTACTTGATGTGTATATGCTTGGACTTGTTGTGAAACACTAGATTCTCTGACAACCTAATGCAACTCTCATTGTCACAATGTATCATGGTCATCTCTATCCTCTAACCAAACAAAGCTACCATTAGATTCTGAAGCCATATGGCCTCACATGTAGCCATGTTCGTTGCTATGTGCTTTGCCTCGCTAAACTCAGTGCCACAAACTTTTGCTTCCTGTTGTACCATGAAACAACTCTTGATCTCATGCTGAAGTAACACCCTGAAGTGTTTTTCCTATCTACTATGGTACCTGTCCAATCTGCATCAGTATACGCCACCAATCTAACACCATCACCTCGAACATACTTGATCCCATACTCGATTGTGCCACGCAAATACCTCAGTACATGTTTTCTTGCTATCCAATGCACTCTCTTCGGCTCCACCATGAATTGAATCAGAGAGTTAACTGCATAGGATATGTCTGGCCCGGTGTTGACCAAATACATGAGAGAGTCTATCAACTTCTTGTACAAGGTGGGGCCCACATCCTTCTCCCTAGATGCATCTATCTTCCTTCAATTAGTGATCATGGGAGTAGACATGGCTCTACAATCTTCCTTCCCAAATCTACTCAGGATCTATATGCAGTGTTTCTCTTGACCAAGGAAACTATCGCCATCTGTCTGCCATACCTCCATGCTTAGAAAATTGTGCATGAGCACCAAATCCTCCATCTCAAACTCAGTTGCAACGTCCCTCTTGCACTCCTTGATGAGCCCCAGTGAACTTGTCAAGAACAAGTCATCCACAGATAGGACAAGAATGAAAACATCACCCCCAACCACCAAGCGGTAGAGGTTTGCGTCCTCCTCACTCTTCACAAAGCCCATGCCCTGCAAGTATCTGTTGACACGCTCATACCACACCATGGGAACTTGCTTGAGCCCGTACAAGGCTCTCTTTAATCTACACGTGGGTCTCTCTACTGTGTGTCAAAAATCCCTCTGGTTGTTTAATGTACATCTTCTCCTCCAATTCACCATTCAAGAACGTCATCTTAACATCCATATGATGGATCTGCCATCCCATCTATGCTGCTAATGAGATCACAACTCGTATAGAAGTGTACCTATCTATAGTAGCAAATGTCTCCTCATAGTTTATTCCCTCCTTTTGAGAGAAACCCTTGGTCACGAACCTAGCCTTGTATTTCTCGATGTTGTCATCTGCACTGTGCTTGATCTTCTAGATCCAGTGTCATCCAACCACCATCCTATCTGTCGGCCTCGATACAACCTCCCTCACATTGTCCTGCATGATCGAGGAGTACTCCTCAACCATTGTATCCCGCCGCACTTGTTGTTGTGCAACCTCCTGATAGTTAGAAGGATCATTAATCATTATCCACTAACTGACTGACTAATGCCATGTAACCAGTGTACTGCTCTGGTTGTCTTCACTCTCTTGTGCTTGTCCTAGGAGTCCCCAAAAACTCATGAGCATCCCTGAGTGTAGCCTAACCATCCCAGTTCCTCTTTCCAATAGTGGACTTAGGAATATCCACCTCCATATCCTCCTAATGCATCTCCTTGATCTACTACATTTGTTGCTCCATGCTCTGTGAAGTCTTAGGAACACTCGCGCCTGAAATCGTGCTCATACTAGTCACTATACTCGTGCTCTGTTATTGCCCCTGATTCTACTGCTCTACTCTAGGAGCCTCCACTGGTTGCTCACTATGATCTTCAACTATTAGTAACTCTCTGGACCTTCTATATGTGAAAAATCAGTGACCCGATTCCTAGTGCAACAAACTAATGATATTTCTCCTATTTGTTAAATTACTTTAAACAAATTATTTTCAGTTTTCTATAACAAATATCGAAAATACATACACTGCATCCTACACAAAATGTTGCAAAAACTAAATACTGCCAATGAGAGATAAACACACACAAATACACCATTATTTTTGGACAAATATCCTCGGAAAAACCGAACTTGGGAAAACCGGTGCAGCAGCTGAGGGTTTTATTATTATGCAGTAGTTTATGAGTACAAATCTCTAGATGCCCAAACTGACAATCTGATATAGAGAATAAACTAGCAAAGAGGTAGTGAGCAAAATCTCACACTGTCACTGGCGATCCGAATCTGATTCAAGCTCTAGATGGCTAGCCCCATGCTGCCTCTATGCAACCTCTGTGTCAGCCTACGTAGATCTGCGTCACGTCTCTAAGTTCTGTGTCACACTTCTTTTTGGTCAATTTGCCTCTGGAACTTTGACTCTCTGGCCCTCCAGTCTCACACCCCAGCTTCTGGCACTAGATTTCGACTATCCCAGCAAAATTTCGAGCTCCCTTCGAAGCTCTGCGTGGCACTGCGCTACCTCTCTGGAGTCTGAACCTCTTTGTGCCTTCTCTACCTTGCACTCTCTGGATCTAGAAAAACTCTCCTCCAATCTACACTCCTTGCCCCTCACTACAAGAATATCACTTGATCTGTCTTCGGCAACTCAGCACTGCTACTCTTGAGAAATTCAATCTCTTGATCTCACTATCTCAGTGTCTCCAATGTGTTCTCCAAGTGCCCATCAAGCTTCTTCTTATAATCTCTCATTGGAGCAGCAATGACAAAGATTAAAACATAATCGAAGGTTGATATTAACTGGGAGTTGATCCTCGTCTTCTTCTAGAAGATTCATACCAAATTTAATTAATCACATTTCCTAAGTTTGGACTTAGGAATACATTAAAAACGATTAATTATGCTAATTAAACCATCTCTATGTGGAATTTTCCCAAACGATCTTTGGGTATTGGAGAATGCTTGCGTCTTAGCCCCTATGCAAAATCTTGAGGCTAGAACACATTCTATGCTACAGAAATCAACACTATAGGCCTTGTCCTCCATGAACTTAACATCCCTGACTATAATCCTCTCGGCCCCTGGGATGAAGATCCTATATGCCTTTGAGGTTTCATTGTAGCCAACAAAGTAACCTCACTTTGCAGTATGAACCAACTTTGAATGTGTTTCACCTGGAATGTGATAGTATGCTAGGCAGCTAAATATCCAGAAGTGACTGATATATGACCTCTTCTTGGTAAAAGCCTCCTTGGGAGTCATCTTGCCAAGCACTCTATCCGGCACCCAATTCTGTATATAAATTGTTGTATTGCATGCCTCTGCACATAAATAACGTGAGAGATCCTGATCATACATCACTCTTGCTCCATCCGAAATAGACCGATTATTCCTCTCAGCAACCCCATTCTACTACGGGTTGTAAGGAACTGTCCACTCTCTCCTGATTCCTACCTTGGTACAAAACTCCCGGAACTCCTTGTTGGTGTACTCACCTTCGTTGTCAGACCAAAGAGTTTGGATCTTTCTACTTATCGCATTCTCTACTAGAGCTTTAAACTCCAAAAAGCGATTGAAGACCTAATCCTTGGTCTTCAAAAAATAGATCTAGGTCTTCCTGGAGAAATTATCAATAAAAGTACAAAAGTACTCATACCCTCTAAGAGACTTCGTCGACATCGTCCCACATGTCTAAATGTACAAGGTCTAGAATCCCCTGTGATCTACCGTCACTTCTTGGAAAAGATGCTTTCGCAAACTTCTCCAACACATCCTCTGCACACATCATCGTGCTCTATGCTCAGCTCTGAAACACCTGTCACCATCTCATGAAACAATCTAAGTGCTCCATGATGAATATGGCCCATCCTCCTATGCAATAACTCCCCCTGGTCTCTCAAAATGTTGCTGCTAACTAGTGCCTTGTGTGTGTTCATCTGTAACCTATATAACCAGTCACTCTTGACACCAACTGCTATAGTGAGCTCCAATCCTTGTGCTGTAACAACACTCTAGCCCCTCTAAAGATGACATCGTAACCTTTGTCCTGAAGGACTGACACAGAAATCAAATTCATCCCCAAACCTGGAACATGCAACGCATCATGGATAGGTATTTGCTTGTTGTCCTCCCTCTGAAATAGAACAATCCCTCGTGCTACAGGAGTGCACTTGGACTTGTTCCCCATCTAAATCTGGAATCGAATATCCTCCTCCTTGTAACTGGAGAAGTCCTCGCCAACTCCTATCATATGAAATGACGCTCCACTGCCTATGTACTAGATACCTTGTGAAGTCAAGCTAGTCAGGCAAGCGATCAATGCAAACTCTTGATCTATCCCACTGGAGAGCTCATCTGCTAAAGCTACAACTTGCTTCTTGCCCTCCTTATTGAAAACACTGAGAGGGGGCTGAATCAATATTTTCCTTATTGTTATACAATTGGTTAGTTTTTTTTATTTATTCAGAGCATTAAAAGAAAACATGACACGTCATCACATCACACAATCGGTACACAGAGGATATCTCTCAACAAATGCTTCGTTATGTATGGTTACATACACATTTACTAGTTGCCCTGGAAGGAAGTACAAAACTCCCCAAAGGTTTCTGAAGATTTTTACAGATACAATCTCCTTGCACCACACTTCAACTTCTGCTACTACCACTCCTGCTGCCACTGTTGTTGCTACCACTATCCACTGCCACACCTGTTCCCATGCCTACTGCTACTACTATCCACCACTTCTACTGTCACTCTCCTCTTCTGTCTCACAAGATTCTACTACATTTAGTCATTCGGCCTCACAACATTCTACTCAAGAACTGCCATACATCATGTTGTCATAAGCTATATAGTATCACTGCCATACATAACACTGTCATAAGCTATATAGGGTCACTGTCACAAAGTCACTGCCATATCATATTGCTCTCATTGTCACAAGATAACCATCTTCTGCACAAACCCTAGTATTTATCAATATCAGTTCTCCAAAGCACCTCAATCTTGCAGATCAACATATATTTTCAACAAGTAATTCTGTTAAAAGGCCTCTGCTTTTGAAGATGTCAGGACCTTAAGAACATCAATGAGATCCTCCCAGACTACATCAATTAAAGCGACAAGACCAACCAAACTTCGTCAACTATTGTAGGTAATTTATCTACAGGTAGCTTCTATCAAGTCTTTGCTTCTTCAACAGCCTTTAATATTGACCTTCAATAACTGCAGAACAATATGACCTACTTCTGTTGCTTTAATGAAGAATAGAATCAATAGAGATACATAGGGTTTCTTTAAATGAAAAGACTTAGAGTTTACTGTTCTCAACCAATATACTTGCCATGTACTTTATCTATTTGCAGACAACCTCTCCTTCAAGCTGCCAGATGAAAAACTAGAACCACGCACAGAAGATTGCATCAATCATAGAGATTAATTCAGCAGTTAAACACTCTGATGCAGGTTTCTTTTTCAAACTTCAATATTGGATTGGTTCCATAGTCAAATGTTGTTATTTTCTAAATCATATTTCTTCCATGAATGACTACTGCAAACAAGACACATAGAGGAATCATACCAATTGAACTAGATTAGTGCGAAGGATCCAAACTTCTGAGAACCCCAGAGCCAATTCCATTTTCTACAAACAAATGCCCAAATGTCTTTACTGCTTATTTTGAAGCTTGTCTTAATTGCTGAAGATGATTAATCTGCAACCCCTTACCGCAAGAACCATACGACTTATAAGCTTCTAGAAAACATTACAACTTCTCAATAAGTTTGATCACCGGGAAGAAACAAATTGCTTCAATTATCTAGTGACATATGCCTCGACATGCTGAAGAATGATGTGTCACTGCCAAACTTTCTTCAACTGAGCAATGATGTAACTGTGGTGCTGCATACTGATAACACAATCCTTATTCCAAACTTCAAAGATAGTGATGACTGCGAAACTCTTTTTACAAAGGAAGACTTCTTCAGTTGCCTGACTCTTCAACTGCTTGTAAGTTGACAATCAAATTTTGATCTTCAACTGTCGATATTGAATAATTAGTATTTGTTGATGTCTGTATCAACGAGGAGTCACCCTTAATTCTTACAGCCAAAAATCTGAATAGGTGACCATTAAATAACTCTCAGAGAACGAGGAGTTGATCAACACTGTTATATGTATTGTGCAGAGTAGTATCTTCAGACCTTTGAGCCAGAATACAAGGTTTGGGTCTTAAGGCTGCAACAGGTCGAAGAACAAGATAAGACTGTTATGAAATCCACAAGAAGAACCCTTATTAGCCTTTCTAAATTTCTCCGCAAGTTCGAATTCTGAGTCAAGAAATTTGTGCGAGAATAATCTCAGAAAATGTCTTAGGTTTGCACAAGATATTTTTGCTTCCATAGACTTTTGATCATGTTAATTATGTTACAGTGAAATCCTTAACAAAGAGAATGTGACCATCAAACCTTCCATCTCAAGAAATATATCCGCAGATCTCTTATACGTATAACGAAACTCTTCAAAACAGATCAGAGAATGTTCCAAACGATGATATGTTAAACTTTACTCGGTCGCAGAGGACTTGAATGAGTTGCTCTAGATGTAACTTTGAGAACGCCGAAAACAATGAAGGCTATATTGAAGAGATACCAAGTTGCTTCCAATTTCCGAATGTTGTTTGTTCATTATTGAGAGAGTTTAATATGAGATAAGTTGTGAATTCCACAATGTTAGTTTTTGGTAGCATCGGATGTGCTCTAGCCATGAAAACTGGTGGACAGGCTAAGGCACATGAGTTCTAAAGAACCTAGAAACCATTTGGTGAAATTCCACCCGGATTGTATTTTATTAAACTAATTAATATTTTTAATGGGGTTCCTAAGTCTAAACCTAGGAAAATTAAAGTATTAATGGGTATTAATCAAAATATGGGTGAGAATGTTCTAGAAAGCGGATCAAGTCAAGTTTTTAATCTTCACCATTGATTAGAGACTTCATCTCGGACGTTGAAGTATCAACAAGAAAAGTATAAGGAGGCTTGGGGTTCATTTAGAAATACACACGGAGAGAACGAATTGATCTAAAGTTCGAAATTTCTGGGGCTAGGAAGCTGAAAAATTCAAACTAAGTGATCATTCTATAGTAGAGGGCCAGGGATAGTTCGAGAATACTGGGCAGAGAGGCAGAGAGCCACTATTGAGGCAGCACAACACCTAGAGGGACTAAAGCTGGGCCAGTCTAGGCCCACGCAGGTTTGACACTGAACTAGGGAGAGCCAGCGTAGAGGTGAAGCTGCCCTCACACAGAAATCTAGATTTTTTGTCGGGGTGCTGCCGGAACAACCAAGGAAGGTTGACGTGGAAGCTCCAGGAGGCAAAAAAGACAGTGCATAGCTGGCGCAGAGCCTGTAAGGCTAACGCACGACCTACGCAGGGCTAGCACAGAGATAGTCAGGGTTAGCCAATTCTATTGCCAGATCAACTGGAAACTACTGGGTGAAGTGAGGTAATCTCACTCAGTTTTCCACCATTATATTTTTCTCTGTAACTAGATTGTTGGGAGGGCATCCAACATTGTATTCGGAACTACTGCTTAATAATATAAAACCCTCAAAGTTGTTGCATTGGTTTTACCGGGGACTATTTTGTCCAAAAAAACATGTCCTATGTATCTTGTTCTTTGCTCAGTTTCTTGTTTCATGTAATCAAATTAAATTGGTGTAGGTTGCAGAAGTAATTTACTTCAGTATTATTCAAAAAATAACTTGATAACGTATATTAAAATCAGGTAGAATTAAATTCAGTTTTTCTACAGTAGGGTTCCTTGAGTGCAAGAATTTTCACATGGTATTGAAGCATTGATTTTGAAACAAGAAGAGCAAATCCAGCATTGAGCAGAGAGGCCAATAGCTGCATTTGGCAGTAATTCAAATCCCCTTGAAGGGATTTCACAGTCTTTGCTGGGAAAACAGAGATTCCAAGGAAATCTCTCTCTTAAGAGAGTCAACAAAGAGGTACGATTTCTAGTTCACGAGCTTGCAGAGGAAGAGGGAGTGACGCAGAGCCTTAGCGCAGTGCTTGAAGGGTGCAGTTTCTACCTAGGCAAAAGTCCGTTGGAAAAGAGCGAAGACACATAGAAGGGGAATTTTCTCCTCAGAGGACATTTCTCGCAAAAAGTTCAAATTTTTCACTTCTTGTGCAGTAGACTAGTGCTGCATAGTGACTAGAGGAGTCAATTCGACAGTTTGGGTGAGATGGCATCACATGGGCTTAGAGATCATGATAGGTTGGAAGGAGCTTCCAACTATGTCATATTGAAGACCAGAATATTAGTTGTTCTGGAGGAGTACGATCTCGAAGCTTACGTCAAGAGTGTTGTGGTGTTTCCCGCGAACAATGATCAGAAGAAGAAGTATATGGCTGAGTAGGGAAAGGCGCATAGGTTCATACTCGATGGAGTTTGAGATCATGTGTTCTCACACTTGCAGGGCAAAGATACAACCCGAGAAATGTGGGAAGCTTTGTCTTCACTGTATCAAGGTTCTTCCGAACAACGAAAGATGTACTTAGAACAAAAGTTGCAGTGAACATTGATGCAAAAGGGAGAAGGAGTTAACTCCTATCATCTATGTCTTCAGGACACCAGAGACCAGCTTGCTGCAGTGGGGTCTACTCCTTAGTTTATCGCGATATTAAGTACGGTCATGAATGGAGCCTCAGATGAATGGCAAGTCTTCGTCCAAACTATATTGGGCAGGGAAAGACTACCTTCATGGGAGGAGATGTGGGCAGCCCTTCAACAGGAAGAATTAAGGAGGCATCTGGTTAAGGTCAACCTTAATGGCAGTAGTGGAAATGGCAGTAAGACCAAGGAGGAGGAGGAGAATGCAGCTCTAGCATCAAAGGGACAGTAGAAGCAGAAGCGGAAGAAGGACATTTCGAAGGTTAAATGTTTCAGATGTGTCAAGATGAGCCACTTTGCTACCCAGTATCCTTTGAAGCAAAAGGATAAGGATGAGAAACATGATCCTAAGGCTACTCTAGCAAAAATTGACGAAGATGAGTTTGCCATGAGTGCCCACGCATATCCAGGAGAGAAATGGGGTGATATAGAACTTTAGTCGGGAGGACTACATGTGGGCAGATCCTTGAGGAACCCACCTCTTGCATGAATTCCTTGCTACGAGAGCCTGAGATTTAGCAGTAGCGAGATGGAATGTGTCAAATGATGCAGTGGGTTGGTTGGAGAGACAGATGCAGTAGCCTAAGACCAGAAACTGATTAGTGCAGAGCAAGGTTTGCAACAGTGCAGATGGCACAGTGTTGTTAGTTGTTGGTAGCATTGGACGTGCTCTAGCCTTGAAAATTGGTGAAGAGGCTAAGGTGCATGAGTTCTAAAGAACCCAGAAACCGTTTGGTGAAATTCCACCTGGATTGTATTTTATTAAAAAAATTAATACTTTTAATGGGGTTCCTAAGTCTAAACTTAGGAAAATTAAAATATTAATGGGTATTAATCAAAATATGGGTGAGAATGATCTAGAAGGCGGATTAAATTATGTTTTAATCTTAGCCATTGATTAAAGACTTAATCTCAGTTAAAGACTCAACAAGCAAAGTATAAAATGGCGGCTTAGGGTTCATTTGGAAATACACACAGAGAGATTAAGGAAATCGATTTTCTAAGTTGAAAAGTTCTCAGGAGGAAAATCGATTGGGGAGATCTTGCAGCTGAGGGGCAAAGAGAATCCAAGAGAAGGACTTTCCGGAAAATACAGAACAGAGAGGTGGAGAGAGCTTGCGCAGAGGCAGCGCGGTAGTTAGGAGAGCTAATGCAAAAAAGTTTCCTGTCACGCAGAATCCAGAATTGTTAGAACAGTCGGAACTACTGGGAACAGCCAAAACAGCCAGGAAAGCTGACGCAGAGGCAACGCATTATCCAGGAGAGCTGACATAGAAAAGTTGTCTGTCACGCAAAATCCAAAATTGTCGGAACAACCAAAACTACTAGGAACTGCCAGAACTGCTAGAACCGTCGGGAACTGCTGCGAACTGCCGGAACAGTCAGTAGAGCTGACGCAGAGGGCAGAGATGGTGATGTAGGGCTGACGCAAAGGCAGTGCAAAAATAGCCGACGTTAGCCAATCTTGTGCTAGATCAGCCGAAATTATGCTAGGTGAAGTGAGGTAAAACTCACTCAGATTTTCCACTAGTATTTTCTCTGTAAAGGATTGCTATATGAGCATCCTAGATTTGTATTCAAATATTTCTCCTGCATAATAATAAACCCTCAGAGTTGTTGCACCGATTTTCCCGCATTGTGTTTTTCCGGGGACTATTGTGTCAAAAATAAGTGTGTCTTATGTATCTTGTTCTTTGCTTTGTTTTTTGTTTCATGAGATCAAATACTTAATTAGTGTAGGTTGCAAAAGTAATCTGCTTCAGTATTCAGAAGAATAACTTGATGAATGTATTTTAAAAATCAAGTAGGTGAAGTAGATTCAGATTTGTTGCAGTAGGGGTTCCTTTGAGTCTAGGAATTTTCACATTGTATCCGAGCATTGATTGTGAAACAGGAAGAGCAGATCCAGTGTTGAGCAGTGACGCCGAAAGCTGCACTTGGCAGTAATTCGAATCCCCTTGAAGGGATTGCGTAGTCCTTACCAGGAAATAGATCCAAGGAAATCTCTCTCTAAGTGAGACAACAAAGAGGTACGATTTCTAGTTCGTGAGTTTGCAGAGGTAGAGGAAGTGACGCAGAGCCTCAGCGCAGTGCTTGAAGGGCGCAGTTTTTGCCGAGGCAGAAATCCACTGGAAAAGAATGAAGACATGTAGAAGGGAAATTTTCTCCTCAAAGAACTTCTCCACCATAAAGTTCAAATTTCTCACTTGCTGAGCAATGCTAAGCAGTGACTAGAGGAGTCAGTTCGACAATTGGGTGAGATGGCATCGTATGGGCTCAAAGATCAGGACAGGTTGGAAGGTGCTTCCAACTATGTCATATGGAAGACCAAAATCTTAGTTGTTCAAGAGGAATATGATCTCGAGGCCTCATCAATAGTGGTATAGTTGTTCCTGCTGGCAACGATCAAAATAAGAAGTACAAGGCCGAGAAGGGGAAGGTAAAGAGGCTCATTCTCAATGGATTTCAAGATCATGTGGTCTCACACTTGCAGGGCAAGAATACAGCCTGAGAGATGTGGGAAGCTATGTCTTCTCTGTATGAAGGCTCTTCCAAGCAGCGGAAGATGTATTTGGAGTAGAAGTTGGAACGGACTTTGATGTAGAAAGGAGAAGGGCTAAACCTCTATCTTCAGCGTCTTCAGGACACTAGAGACCAGCTTGCTGCAATGGGGTCCACTCCTCAAACAACCACGATGGTGAGGATAGCCCTGAATGGAGTCTCGGATGAATGGCAATTTTTCATCCAAAGCATATTGGACAGAGAAAAACTACCTTCATGGGAGGAAATGTGGGCGGCTCTTCAACAAGAGGAGTTAAGGAGGGACCTAGTGAAGGTCAACCTCAGTGGCAGCAGTGGTAGTGGCATAAAGACGAAGTAGGACGAGGAGAATGCAGCTCTGGCATCGAAGGGGCAGCAAAACCCAAAGCGAAAGAAGGACATTTCGAAGGTGAAATTTTTCAGTTGTGGCAAGTTGGGCCACTGTGCATCCCAATGTCCTTTGAAGAAAAAGGGCAAGGATGAGAAACGTGATCCTAAGGTTGCTTCAGCAAAGATTAACGAGGATGAGTTTTCCATGAGTGCCCACGCATCTCTAGGAGGGAGATGGGGTGATATTGAGCTGTAGTCGGGAGGACTACATGTAGGCAAGCTCCTTGAGGTGTCCACCTCTTGGATCAATTCCTTGCTACGGGAGCCCAAGATTCAGCAGTAGCGAGATGGATTTAGTGTTTGATGATGCAGTGGATTGTTTGGAGGACAGATACAGTGGCTTGGGACCAGAGATTGATCAGCATAGAGCAAGGTTGGCTGTAGTGCAGTTGGAAACGTGCAAGAGTCAGCAGCAACACAGAAGATTTAGAGGGTCAGAATCAACAATAGTTAGATTCCAACATTCACTTTATTATGTTGAACACAGTTAAGTTCAACTAATTTTGGATGTTTTCCAATTGCTTCTCTCAACAACTGAGTTACAGTACGGATGTAGTGTTAGCAGTGGCAATGCCAGTAGCATAGCAGATGCAGCATTTGAGAGTGAGTTGTAGTACAGATGGAGTAGTGGCAGTGGCAGTGTCATGGGCAGCAATACAGTAGCAGCAACAACACAATGTTGGTGGCAACAATAGTGCAGAAAGGAGGTGCTTCAGAAACAGAGCAACATGTAGGTGGACATTATTGCTAGAGCACTTTCCTTGCTAAGAGAGAGTGTTAGTTTTTGGTAGCATCGGAAGTGCTCTAGCCTTGAAAATTGGTGGAGAGGCTAAGATACATGAGTTCTAAAGAACCCAGAAACTGTTTGGTGAAATTACACCCAGATTGTATTTTATTAAAATAATTAATATTTTTAATGGGGTTTCTAAGTATAAACTTAGGAAAATTAAAATATTAATGGGTATTAATCAAAGTATGGGTGAGAATTATCTAGAAGGCGGATGAAGTCTTGTTTTAATCTTAGCCATTGATTAGAGACTTAAGATCGGTCGTTGAAGACTCAACAGGAAAAGTATAAAATGGAGGTTTGGGGTTCATTTGGAAATACACAGAGAGATTGAGGAAATCGATTTTCTGAGGTGAGAAGTTCTCAGGTGGAATATCGATTGGGGAGATCTTGCAGCTGAGCAGCAGAGAGAATCCGGGAGAAGGACTTTCCAAAAAATACAGAACAGAGAGGTGAAGAGACCCTGCGCAGAGGCAGCGCAGCAGTCGGGAAAGCTAACGCAGAAAAAGTTGCCTGTCACGAAGAATCCAGAACTGTCAGAGAAACCAAACTGCTAGAACTGTCAGAACAACCAGGAGAGATGACACAGAGGTAGCATAGTAACGAGAGAGCTGACACAGAAAAGTTGTCTGTCACGCAAAATCCAGAATTGTCGGAATAACTGGAACTACCGGGAACTACTGGGAGAGCTGACGTAGAGGCAGCGAAGTAGACGAGAGAGCTGACGCAGAAAAGTTGCCTGTCACGTAGAATCCAGAACCGCCAGAAATAGACAGAACTACTGGGAACTGCCTGAATTGTCGAAGAGCCAAGAGAGCTGACGCAAAGGGCAGAGAAGGTGATGCAAGGTTGACGCAGAGCCAACGCAGAAATAGTCGGGGTTAGCCAGCCTTGTGCCGGATTAGCCGGAATTTTGCCGAGTGAAGTGATGTAAAACTCACTCAGATTTTCCGCTAGTATTTTCTCTGTAAAGGATTGCTAAATGAGCATCCTAGATTTGTATTCAGATATTTCTACTGCATAATAATAAACCTTCAGAGTTGCTGCACCAATTTTCCTGCACTATTGTGTCCAAAAATAAGTGTCCTATGTATCTTGTTCTTTGCTCTATTTTCTGTTTCATGAGATCAAATATTTAATTAGTGTATGCTACAGAAGTAATTTGCTTCAGTATTCAGAAGAATAACTTGATGAATGTAATTTAAAAATCAAGTAGGTGAAGTAGATTTAGATTTGTTGCAGCAAGGGTTCCTTCGGGTCTATGAATTTTCACAAGTGAAGAAGTCAGCAATATTGCAGAAGATTGAGAGGGTCGGAGACTTGTAGCAATCAGATTCCAACATTCACATGGTATTATGTTGAACACAATTAGTTCAGTAATTTTGGGTGTTTTTCAGTTGCTTCTCTCAGCAACTGAGTTGCAGTACGAATGTAGTGTTAGCAGTGGCAGTGCTAGCAGCATAGCAGATGCAACATTTAAGAGGGAGTTGTAGTATAGATGCAGCAGTGGCAGTGTCATGGGCAGCAGCACAGTGTTGGTGGAAACAACAGTGTGGAAAGGAGATGCTTCGAAGACAGAACAACATGCAATTGGACATTGTTACTAGAGCACATTCCTCGCTAAGAGGGAGTGTTAGTTTTTGGTAGCATCAAATGTGCTCTAGCCATGAAAATTGGTGGAGAGGCTAAGGCACATGAGTTCTAAAGAACCCAAAAACTGTTTGGTGAAATTCCACCCAAATTGTATTTTATTAAAATAATTAATATTTTTAATGAAGTTACTAAGTCTAAACTTAGGAAAATTAAAGTATTAATGGGTATTAATCAAAATATGGGTGAGAATATTCTAGAAAGTGGATCAAGTCAAGTTTTTAATCTTAGCCGTTGATTAGAGACTTAATCTTGGTTGTTGAAGTCTCAACGAGAAAAGTATAAGAAAGAGGTTTGGGGTTCATTTAGAAATACACACAATATTGGGCAGAGATGCAGAGAGCCACTAGTGGAGACAGTGCAGCACCTAGAGGGACTGACGTTGGCCTGGTTTGGGCCCACGCAGGCCTGATGCTGAACCATGTAGAGCCAGCGCAGAGGAGAAGTTGCCTTCACGCAGAAATCTAGAATTTTTGTTGGGGAGTTGTCGGAACAGCCGGGGAAGGTTGACGCAGAAGCTCTAGGAGGCAAAAAAGACAGTGCAGAGCTGATGCAAAGCCTGTAACGCTGACGCAGGGCCAGCACAGAGATATTCGGGGTTATCCAGTTCTATTGTCGGATCAGTCGGAAACTATCTGGTTAAGCGAGGTAATCTCACTTAGTTTTCCGCCATTATATTTTTCTCTGTAACTGGATTTTCGGGAGGGCACCCAACATTGTATTCAAAACTACTGCTTAATAATATAAAACCTTCAGAGTTTCTGCACCGATTTTCCTGCGTTGGTTTTTTCTAGGGACTTTTTTGTCCAAAAATAATGGTCTCCTATGTATCTTGTTCTTTGCTCAGTTTCTTGTTTCATGTAATCAAATTAAATTGGTGTAGGTTGCAGAAGTAATTTACTTCAGTATTATTCAAAATATAACTTGATAATGTATATTAAGATCAAGTAGGAGAAGTATATTTATTTTTGTTGTAGTAGGGGTTCTTTGAGCGTAGGAATTTTCACACAACTCGTCATACGTCAAGCTGTAGAGAGAAGATGACAATTTCAAAACTAGGCGCAGAGGAATGATAACTAATTTAGAATTGGCCGTAGAGGATAGGAAGCAAAAGAATACACCTGCAAACAAAACCCTTTAAACCAAAACCAAAAGAAACCCACAAATCCAAACCCTTCTCGTCTGATCTAACAATTCTCCTTTGGGTCGAAGGATTTCAAGGCTTACGCACTTTTGATGTGCTTTCAATTCATGGCCTAATAGGTGAGACAAGGTCACTTTATATATTTTTGGATATAGGCTTTTTAGGTCAACTGACTTAAGATTTTAGAGGGAAATCAATATCTGAAATTTTAATTTCAATGGAGCCCAAAAAAAAAATTCCTTCAATTTGGATAATTCAATTAAATTTTTGGACCATATAATGTTTCCTCCAAAATATTTAAATAATTAAATTTGATGAAGAATCCTCTTCTACCATAAACTTAATAATTTACTTTACCCTTGACATGTGCCATAGTCTAGCAAATCAGAAACTACCACATCATCAACTAGATTAGGGCTATTGACCACGAGATTGCACTTGCACTTTGATAGGGCATATCTCCCAAATCGTGAGGACCCACAAAGCAATCCACATATCAATAGAATTGACACGACGATAAGAATCCAATGGCAAGGGTCTCCAAGGAAAATGTGGTAATTTGCATCTTCAAAATCTCCAACAATTGCGGGGTATGCTCATCTTTCAAAGAATACAAACCTGGAGCTAGGGTTTCATCAATGTATCATCTCATCCATTCATGAAGGACATCAATGACAATATCCTGCACCTAATTTGGTATTTTGCACCTGATTTGACATCCTACAACTGCTTTGACATCAATGACAACATACTCAACACTCGTGACAATCATAGCACTTGACCTTTGATAGGTCCTTCTTCCTCTTTTCCCCTTTTGAGCTTGTTCCCTTAATAGAACCCTTCTTCGTCTTGCCTTTCCCTACGAAGGAAATGTTTTCCTGCTCCCTCATAACCTTCGGTGTCTTGCCACTACTGCTACTCCCACTAACCAAGTTGAGCCTAAGCTCTTCTTGAATGAAGTCGCCCCAAAGACCTTCCCAATCTGGAAGTTTATCTCGCCCACTGATCACTTGGACGAAAATACTCCATTCCTTGGTAAATCCATTGAGTATTATCCGCACTATCTCATCATCATTGGGCCTATCACCTACTACAACTAGCTCATCTCTGGCAAGTTGAACTCTGGTGAGATATGAACTCACGTCTTCTCCCTTATTCTACTCCATCATCCTCAGCCTGTCCTTGAGAATCATCTTCCTATTTTTGTAGGATCTTGGTACAGTTTTATGATGGCATCCCTATGAAAATTTACGAATCTAATAAACCAGAAATCCTACTGCAGTAAATTGATTTCCATTACCTACTTGTTTTCTTCATTTAACAAGTTATTTTCGGAAAATATTCAGAAAATATAAATGTAAATATATTGCAACCTACACCACTATACAGATCAAGAACTGAAAAAGAAATGAGACATCATGCAAAGGACACACTTATTTTTGGACTAAATGTCCCTGAAAAAACCCAATGCGGGAAAACCGATGCAGCAGCTCTGACGGTTTTCTATTATTAAGCAGAAGCTTTGAATACAAATGTTGATTTCCCTCTCAGCAAACCAGTGATAGAGAAATACAATAGCAAAGAACCTGAGTGAGTTTTACCTCACTTTACCCGACAGAATTCGGTTGATCCGACAACAAAATTGGTTGGCCCCGACGACAACTTCGCTGCCCCTTTGCAGTAACTATGTGGGCCTGCGTGGAGCTCTCTAATGTTCTACATCCACCCTTCTACCCACTGCGCCAGCTTTCCCGGCTGTTTCAACAGCTCCCCAACTTTCTACATGGAAGGCAGTTCTTCCTCTGCGCTGGCCCTCCTGGCTCTGTGTGAAGGCTGCGTGGACCTAGACTGGCCTAGTGTCAACTCTCCCGGCCACTGCGCTACCTCCACAAGTCTCTCTCTGCCTCTCTATCTGTATTCCCAAACTATCACTGCCCCTCAACTGCAAGATATCCCCAATCGATTTCCTTCCTGAGAACTTCTCACCTCAGAAAATCGATTTCCTCAATCTCTCTGTGTATCTTCTCCAATTGACCCCAAGCCTCCATTTATACTTTTCCTGTTGAAAAATAAACGGTCATGATCTAATCTCTAATCAATGACTAAGATTAAATTAGACTTAATCCTCGTCTCTTAGAAGCTTCTCACCCATATTTTTATTTATACCCTTTAATATTTTAATTTTCCTAAGTTTAGACTTAGGAACTCCATTAAAAATATTAATTATTTTAATAAAATACAATCCGGGTGGAATTTCACCAAACGATTTCTGGGTCTTGGAGATCTCATGTGTTCTAGCCCCACCATAAAATTTTGAAGCTAGAGCACATCCGACGCTACCCAAAATCAACACTCCCTCTTAAGGAAGAATGTGCTCTAGCAATACTTCCTAGCAGAAGTATCACACTGATCCACGACATCGGTCCTTTGCACTATTGATGCTCGGCCTGCTGCCCCTCATCCACTGCATTGCTACAACTTGTACTACTGCCCATGGCACTGCCATTGTCACTGCTACATCTGTATTGTAGCTCCCTCTCAATATGCTGCATCATGCTGCCCATATCACTGCCACTGCTAACTGTTGCACTGAAACTCAGTTGCTGAGAAGTAAGCAATTGGAAAGTCACCCAAAAGTTGACATGTTGGTCAGTCTGAATGCCCCTAGACGCTGAAGCTACCTCTACTACTAATCTGCGCTAGCCCTCTGATGTTATTGCACTGCAGTTGTATCTGCTCTGTGCCTTGCGCACTGCTACAACACTCCACTACAATGCTTCAAACTTTGATACTCTAGCTCTGCCACTGTTGTTCAATCATCCCTCGCACCAATTGACTCCCGTCATTCTACTACTATCATTAAGGGCTCCCGTAACCCTATGTGATCCAAGAGTTTGGGCACCTCAAGGATCATGCCCTTTTGTAGTTCTTTCAAACTACAGCTCTAAATCACCCCACCTCCTTCCTAGAGATGTGGCTACAATCTCTACCAAATAAATCTCGAACTAGTTCTCTTCTCCCTCTTTCGCTGTTGTCCCAACAAATCCGGATTTGGATTTCTTTGGCAATAAAATTCTCTAAGGAACAAGCTCCCTCTGAATTTCGATTTCCTTCACAGAAATCCTTCTGGCAACCACAGTTGAACCACTCTCTGATCTTCCTTTGTCGCTGCTCAAAACTAGAACTAGATTTCTTGGCAAGAAATCTTCTGAGGAACTGATTCCCTCTACTTTGCTTCTGCCCCACCAGGTATTGTTCTGCACCAACAGAATCAACACCCCACCAGCAACTCCAGATGAAGTCTTTGTTGCACCTCTAGCCCCAACAACTGGAAAAAAGAGACACAACGGTCTCTACTCTGGCCCAACAATCACTCTGTTTCCCTTTGCAGCTACAACGTCACACAAACAGGCTAACGCGGGCTCTGCATGAGCCTCCCTTGGTGACTGCGTCACCCCTCTGCTCTCTCGGCTAAAAACTGCGTTGTCTCTCGGGACAACTGTCTTCAGCACAGATTCTCTTCCATCCTTTTGTTGATGGCTTCAGTCCTCCTTGATCTACAATCGCTCTGATACCATGTGAAATATTCTGAATCTAATAAACCAAAAATCCTACTGGAGTAAACTAATTTCCATTACCTACTTGTTTTTTTCATTTAACAAGTTATTTTCGGAAAATATTCAGAAAATATAAATGTAAATACACTGGAGCCTACACCACTATATAGATCAAGAACTGAAAAATAAATGAGACATCATGCAAAGGACACACTTATTTTTGGACTAAAAGTCCCTGGAAAAACCCAATGCGGGAAAATCGGTGCAGCAGCTCTTAAGGTTTTCTATTATTAAACAAAAGTTCTGAATACAAATGTTGGTTGCCCTCTCGGCAAACCAGTGATAGAGAAATACAATAGTGGTGAACCTGAGTGAGTTTTACCTCACTTTACCCGACAAAATCGAGTTGATCCAGCAGCAAAACTGGCTACAATTTCACTGCCCCTTCACAGTAACTGCGTGGGCCTACATGGAGCTCTCTGAGGCTCTACGTCAACCCTTCTACCTACTGTGTCAGCTTTCCCGGCTGTTCCGGCAGCTCCCCAACTTTCTATGTGGAAAGCGGTTCTTCCTCTGTGCTGGCCCTCCTGGCTCTACGTCAAGGCTGCGTGGGCCCGTACTGGCCCAACGTCAACTCTCTCAGCCACTGCACTACCTCCACAAATCTCTCTCCGCCTCTCTGTCTGTATTCCTGAACTATCACTGCCCCTCAGTTGTAAGATCTCCCGAATCGATTTCCTTCCTGAGAACTTCTCACCTCAGAAAATCGATTTCCTCAATCTCTCTGTATATCTTCTCCAACTGACCCCAAGCCTTCATTTATACTTTTCCTGTTGATAAATCAACTGTCATAATCTAATCTCTAATCAACAGTTAAGATTAAATTAGACTTGATCCTCGTCTCTTAGAAGCTTCTCACCCATATTCTTATTAATACCCATTAATATTTTAATTTTCCTAAGTTTAGACTTAGGAACCCCATTAAAAATATTAATTATTTTAATAAAATACAATCTGGGTGGAATTTCGACAAACGATTTATGGGTCTTGGAGATCTCATGTGTTCTAGCCCCTCCACAAAATTTTGGAGCTAGAGCACATCCGATGCTACCCAAAAATCAACAATCCCACATTTCCTTCATTGTTCCTTTCTCTACGATATGTGGAACAATATGATCCCTGACTCCATCAAGAATCATCATTTTCGCTTTGTCATTTTCTTTCTTGTAGGTAGCCAGTTGTTTTGGATCTATTAGTAGTAGTACGACAACAACGTTCTCTGCAAACTCCTTTAGACCATATTGTTAAATTATGGTATGTTCTATGCTTAGAGCAGTTTACTTCAAATCTTTTTATTAGCCACTGTTTAGCAATCACATAAACATAAAGTAAAGTGCAGATAGAACATTAAATGGTCGACAAAAAACAAGCCAAGACAAGAGACACAAGATGTGACGGCTAGCCAAGGACAACCCCCAATGCTAAATCTTCAATAGTTCAACAAAGAGAGTACAATTCAGAAGTATGTAATTTTATAACAACAGTAGCAAACCCTAAATCAGCGAAGTCAAACTTGGTCAAAACAGCCCCGGATTGACTTCTAGTCAACTTGAAGAACTCGGTCTTCAATAGGTATCTTCAGCAGCCCAAAACAATCCACAAACCTCAGTCAAACAACAGTCAACATATGGTCAAAGTCTGGTCAAACTTGTGGCAGCGCCTTGACAGTTAATGTTGGTCAAAGGAGTGGTCAATACTGGGCAAAAGTGTTGAACATAAATGCGGCTAGCCTAGGAGAGGCTGCCCAACCCAATCCGCAATCAACAAGGCCTCCATGCTGGTCGACGCTATCCAATCAGCCCACCTGCAACTAGGTCAACCCAAGTCAACGCTGCCCTAACTAGAAATCTGTGTCTTCCTTTTTCAGCCACACGTGTGAGAGAGAGAGGCTCATCTAATGTGTAGGAGAGAGAGAATACGAGTGATGGGATGAGTTCATAATGACTCAACCTCACTTGTACTTATATGATTTGTTGGGCATGTGTGCCACAAATTTAGTTGCTGGCCGACCTTGACGATTTGTCAAGTAAATACAAATAAATTCATTTCTCCATTATTACTTGTCAGAATCGGATGATCTTTAAATCAATCCTACACCTCTCGACAAGAGGAATCTAGGAAAAATATTAGCTGCCATAAATAAGTTGACCCACATGGAGTTTGTCCCTAGTTTCCAATTTTAACACTCCCTTTCAACTAGGGAGAACTCCATCTGCTAATTCGTCTGACCGTCGGTCCTCTCCCTGCCATCAAATGCACTGCTTGGCTCTGCTCTTCTATGCTCTACTGAACTATCAAGAAGAAGAAATGATCGACGATGTATCATACCATCCTCCACTGACCCCAAGTCAGTGTCAGAGTGTGTCATACCACTCTCACTGATCACAACTTAGTATCATTCATCCCGGATCATTGGAGGTCATCCTAGCATAGGGAGTACGGTAGATACAACAATGTGTCCATCGATAGTACTACTAATGGTCCCTCACCCCATTTCCCTACTCATTGATCAGATGAGAGGTACTTTCCATGAGTCTTAGACTGCATAGGTAGGATGCCTCGACAGGAGAACTAATCATCTTGTCCACAGGAGAATGAATCATCCTGTCCAATAGTCACCACGGGAGAACTAATCATCTTGGCCCACAAGAGAACTAATCATCCTGTCCCACAGTCACCACGGGAGAACTAATCATCTTGGCCCACAAGAGAACTAATCATCCTGTCCCACAGTCGCCACAGAGTGTCACAGGGGAAGGTTAAACCTTTCACTCTGTAAATAGTGCACCACCAGGGGAGGATGAGTCGCCCTATGGTCAGCATGTCGCTCCAAGAAGTACCCCATGCCCCCCTAGAGCTCCCAGAGCTCAATGTATGCATCATACATGACCCTCATAAGAGGGTCTCTCAACAACACCAAGTCGTTCTCGGAAAGTCAAGAATTTGACCTTTCCCAGGGGCTTCGTCAAAATGTCGGTGACCTGCTCATCTGTACCGATATGTTGGAGCCTTATTGCTCCCCGTTGCACCATATCCCGAATATAGTGGTACCTTATATCGATATGCTTGGAGCGATCATGAAATACAGGATTCTCTGATAAACGAATCTCGCTCTAGTTGTCACACAAGATCACGGTAATATCCAATGTAAATCCAAACAGCTCACTGAAGAGCTTCTGTAACTAGACCGCCTCACAAGAGGCCATACTAGCAGCAATGTACTTTGCCTCAGCGGTGCTCAAAGCCACCGACTTCTTCCTGCTCATCCAGGATATCGAGGTAGATCCTAAAGAGAAACAACACCCAAAGGTGCTCTTTCAGTCCACCACACTACCTGCCCAATCAGCATCGGTATATCCATGTAGTCTCACATTTCCAGCAGTGTATCTCAACCCATGAGTGATTGTGCTACGAAGATATCTCAACAGTGTCAACAGATTCTTGGCACCAATACAATGTGTGTGGTGAGGCTCAACCATATGTTGACTCAATGTGTTGACTACAAAACATATATCTGGATGGGAGTTCACCAAGAACATCAATGCTCCGATGAGTTGATGGTACTCGATAGCATTTTGTAAAACAGGTCCGACAGCACTACCGCTTAACTTCTTGAAGTCAAGCTCCATCGGGGTAGTCACGGGCTTGCAATCTACCATACCGAATCTCTCCAATATCTTCACCACATATTTTCCTTGAGATAGGAAAATACCCCTTGGTTTCTGCCAAACTTCCAGTCCTAGGAAATAGTGCCTCAGTCCTAGGTCCTTCATCTCGAACTCGGAAGCCAACTCCCTCTTACATTTGAGAATGAGAGGGTCTGCACCTGTCAAAAAGAGGTTGTCAACGTACAACACTAATATGAGAGGTTTGTCATTTTCAACCTTAAATTAAAGGTTAGGGTCAGCTTCACTCCTAGTGAATCCCAGCTTCATCAAGTAGCTATCAATTCTCTCATACCACACTCGGGGTGTTTGCTTCAACCCATAGAGGGCTTTCTTCAACCTACACACAAGAGATTCTTGATCATGAATCTCAAATCCTTCGGGTTGCTCCACGTAGACTTCCTCTTTCATTGAACCATGCAAGAATGCCATCTTGACATCCATCTAATGTAGGTTCCATCCTTGTGAAGCAGCAAGGGCTATGATCGAGCGAATGGTGGTATATCGGGTAACAGGTGCAAAATCTTGTCATAGTCTATGCCTTCCTTCTGAGAGAAGCCAAGAGCAACAAAACGAGCCTTATACTTTTCAGCCCTTCCATCAACTCCATGCTTTATCTTGTAAAGCCATTTCGAAGTGACAACTGCTTTGTCCTAGGGTCTGGGGACCACATCCCAGACATTGTTTTTCATGATGGACTCATATTCCTCAGTCATATCATCCTTCCAGACTTGATGCCTGACAAATTCTACAAATGATGAAGGTTCATTTTGGATGATCGTTCTCATGATGGTCAAGTATCCCTGATATCTAGCCAGCGTCTTACTCTCCTGAAAAGCCCCTCTGGGTGCAATGAGTCCTTGAGCATCATCAAGTGTCCCCCTAAGCCATGAAGGCCTCTTCCTAGAAGAGGAAGGCTCTTGCGAAGGGGGATCAATAGGATCCATAGGTTCTTCCACATCGGGCATCATCTCATCTTCCTTTTCCTCCGGTTTCCTGGTGTCGGCTTCTTTAGATTCCCTCGGAGTAGGAAGATTGTCAACTTTGCTAAGAGCCATATCTTCATCAAAGGTGACATCATGGCTAATCTCGACTTCCCTTTGACCAGCCACATAAATTCTATAGCCCTTAGTATTTTCGCTATAGCCCACGAAGATTCCTTTCCTTCCAGATGTACCCAATTTATTCTTTTTCTCTTTCAGCACATGAAAATATACAAGACTTCCAAAAATTCTAAATATGGCAGGTTTCTTACCAGTTAACATATCTTCGGGAGTCTTGGAACCCAATGCTTGATGAGGGCATTGGTTTTGCACATATACGACGATATTTGCAGCTTCGGCCCATAGAAACTTCGGAAGCCTTTGATCATGGAGCATAGCACGGACAGCTTCCATAATCGTACAGCTTCCATAATCGTACGATTCTTCCTTTCCGCGACACCATTTTGCTCTAGAGTATATGGTGCTGTAGTCTCCCTCTTAATGCCAGCCTCTTTGCAAAAGTCATGGAACTCATTGGATTCATACTCAGTCCCATTATTAGTCCTTAAAGTCTTGATCTTCTTTTCAGTTTGATTCTCAATCAAGGTGACGAAACCAAGAGAACACTTCATCCTTCTTTTTCAAGAAGTATATCCAAGTCTTGCGAGAATAATCATCTATAAAAGCGAGGTAATATAAATATCCTCCCAAGGAGTTCACAAGCATCATACCAGATATGTCTGAGTGAACCAACTGCAATATATCAAAGGTCTTGCTTTGGCTTGAGGGGAATGGTCCCCTTTTGAGCTTTCCTTCAGTACATCCCGGACATACACCTTCTTGCTCTAATTTGAACTCGGGCATCCTGGTCACCATTTTTCTCACATCGGGTAGAGCTTTATAATGAAGGTGAGAAAACCTTCAATTCCATAGTTCGGACTAAAGAGATGTGTCACAAGACATGACACCCAGGAGACTTCCTCCGACCTAATATAATGAATCAACTCGAAACCCAAGAGTGAAAGCATCTTTAAAGTTCGTTTCCCATACACGTACCTTGCTATCAATGAAGGCCACCTTGTAGCCTTTGTCTTCCATTGCCGAAATGGACACCAGGTTCTTTTTGAGATCAGATACATATAGGACTTCTTTTAAATGAATTGTATTTCCCTGATTCAATTGAAGAATGACATTCCCTACTCCTTTCACGGGATATTTTGAGTCGTCCCCAAGAACAATTTCCAGGTTGGTCTACTTCTCTATGAAATTAGAGAGAGATTCTTTGTAACCAGTGAAGTGCCTTGAGGCACCACTATCAATAAACCAATTTCCTAGCGAGTCTGGGGGAGCAGTAGTAGAGAGGGCCGCTGGTAAATAATATTCATCTTGCTTATTGTTAACAACGTTAGATTCATACCTGGAGTTTCTTGCCTTCTTGAAGGGTTGACCTCTTCCTTGATTTCCTGCGTTCCTTTTACCTTTGCCATTGGACCTGCCATTCCTTTGATTGCCTTGAAAGTGATTTTGATCATCGTCATGGTGTGAGTCCCTTTTATCAGGGCACTCCCTCACATAGTGGCCAATTTTGTTGCAATTGTAACATCGTCCTTTTCTTCCACCTTTCAATTTGACCTTTCCTTTGGATTTAGCCCCAGAATAGTTTCTTCTTTTAGCATGAGAAGAAAAGGCAAAGGGATTTTCTTTAAGTGTGGGCATTTCTTGCTCTTCCATCCTTGTTTCTTCTTGAATGCATCTTGCCATCAATTCCTCAAATCCAGGAATTACATTATTGTTGAGAAGAGTAGTCCTGAATATATACCATTCGGGTGGCAGCCCTCCGAGAGTTGTGATAGTCATTTCCTTGTCAGGAACTACTTCCCCACTAGATAGGAGATCATTCTTGATCTCGGTGATCCTTAAGAAATATGCTTGCATACTCTCATCTTTTCCCTTCTTAATTTCCTTCAGCTTATTTCTAAGGAACAAAACTTGATTTGCATCATTAACTTTAAATAAACTCACCAGTCTATCGTAGATTTCCTTGGAGGTGGTCAGCTCGGAAACATAGGCCACCAGGCGCTTGTCGATAGAGTCCCAGATGATCTTTTTTGCTTTGACTTCTCCCCTAGTCCAATTGTTCCTTGCAGCAGCGGGTGCATTTTATGGAGGCTCAACAATTTTGCCTCTCACATGGTGCAACACTTCCTGCTCTTCTGATGTCAGATCGAGAGACATCTTCCATCTGTGATAGTTAGACTTCTCATGGGGTTTGTCTTCAGCGGGGAAGTGTGCTGAGGACCCCATGACTTCTTTAAGATTGCTTCAATAACCTACGGTGATTGCTCTAGCTCTTGCTCTTGCTTGGGCTTTGTCTTCACCTCAGCTCCGATACCATGTTAAATTATGGTATGTTCTAGGCTTAGAGTAGTTTACTTCAAATCTTTTTATTAGCCATTGTTTAGCAATCACATAAACATAAAGTAAAATGCAGATAGAACATTAAACAATCGACAAAAAACAAGCCCAGACAAGAGACACAAGATGTGGTGGCTAGCTAGGGACAAACCCCAATGTGAAGAAACCCTTTGATCAATTCTTCTTTAATCTTCAATAGTTCAAGAGAGAGAAATAGTACAATTCAGAATTCTGTAATTTTATAACAGCAGCAAACCCTAAATCAACAAAGTCAAACTTGTCCAAAATCAATGTTTTAAAACTCCGACTCCGACTTCGACTCGGCGGAGGGTCGACTCCAACTCCGACTCAGTATCGACTTGGTCGGATCAATTTCAATGACTCAGTCGTTGTAAAAAATACATTAAATATTTATTTTTTATAAAAACACATAATTTTAAAGATTTTCATCCATGTTTCCAAACACACAGCATTAGAATATAGATAGAAGACAACATATGATCAAAGTAGGCTCATGAATATATCCATTATATCAAAATGGCACCCAGTGCACTGTCCAATACATACACGATGATGATATAGAGATCAAAGCAAAAACACATAACCAAGGAGGCTATAAATGGCCTCTACAACAAAAGTTTGTGACCAATACTACTGGCTACTGCTAGATGCCAACATCATCTAGCTCAGTGTTACTTGGAAGCGGGAGCGAAATTGGGGAGAGAGAGCGAAAACAGGAGCGGGAGCGACATTTTCAGAAGCTCCCGGTTTGGGAGCAAATCCCGGAGGAGTTCGACAACCAATGTCACTAACATCAAGGTACATAGAGGGATTGGTGCTCTTGATTAAATACAAGTTCCATACCCTAATACATGACAAAATTCAATGGAAATATTGCAATCCCCCAATCTTGAAATCCTAAAAAACAGATAAGTCTGCTAGATTTTGAATGAAATCTAAAATTCTACTTTCTCCATATGAAACCCAATGAGGCCGGAACTACTCTCAAACATCCTGAGTCATTTCATGGTAATGTTAAAAATTTAAGTAAAAGGATGAAAATGAAGATTAAGAATAATGTCACTTTTACCTTAAGAATTTAACATTCCCATGAAATTTGAATAGCATATCAATACTAGGAGAGGGGATTGGACCCCAAAGAACAAAAAACCAATTAATAAAACCATTTGGAGTCCCCCACACTTAAAAAAAATATTAACAAAAAAAAAATTTATGTTTTTGGGGTTTACTGGCCGCATGAAGTGACCAGGCTGAGTTGATACGAACTCAACCAGTCGATCGAGTTAACACTGACTCGGCCGAGTCATGCCATGACTCGGCCGAGTTAGTCTTAACTCAGCTGACCAAACCGGTTCAACGGCCGAGTCGCAAAATTTTTTACTACTCAGACCAACTAGGCCGAGTCGGTTCCGAGTCGGCCGGCTTTTAAAACACTGGTCAAAATAGCCTCGGATTGACTTCTAGTCAAATTGAAGAACTCGATCTTCAACATCTATCTTCAACAACCCAAAACAATCCACAAACCTCAGTCAAACAACATTAAACATCTGGTCAAAATCTAGCCAAACTTGCAGCAGCGCCTTGACAGTCAACGCTGGTTAAAGGAGTGGTCAAACCTGGTCAAAAATGTTGAACAGAACTGCGCCTAGCCTAGGAGAGGCTGCCCAACCCAATCCGCAGTCAAGAAGGCCTCCACGTTGGTCAACCCTATCCAATCAGCCCACCTGTAGCTAGGTCAACCCAAGTCAACGTTGCCCTAACCAGAAATCCGCGTCTTCCTTTTTCAATCACACGTGTGAGAGAGAGAAGCTCATCTAATGCATAGGAGAGAGAGAAGATGAGTGATGAGATGAGTTCATAATGACTCAACCTCACTTGTACTTATATGATTTGTTGGGCATGTGTGCCACACATTTAGTTGTTGGCTGACCTTGACGATTTGTCAAGTAAATACAAATAAATTCATTTCTCCAATAATTACTTGTCGGAGTCGGATGATCTTTAGATCAATCCTACACCTCTCGACAAGAGGAATCTAGGAAAAATATCAGCTGCCATAAATAAGGTGACCCACATGGAGTTTGGCCCTAGTTGCCAATTTTAACACATACTCATCCAATAAGAATGACATACTTGCCTTCCAAACGCTAAAGTTGGAGGCTCCATCCATCTTGTCCTAATCTCTCCATCTTGTTGCAGCGATCTTTGGAAAATTTGGAAACTCAATGAACTCAAATAAACTGGAGAAATAAACTAAAGAATTCGATCTGGGTAGAAACCCTCACTTTCTCGTCTTGTGTTCTACGCAAATCCCTCTTCTACCCTCTGATTCACTTTGATACCATGTAAAATTTTAAATACTGTTGCAATTACCGGTTATTATTCTCCTATCTTTTTAGATTATTTGTCAACTGCAACATATTTGTGCAAACACTGATAAAATAAAATAAAAGTAAAAAAAAAAAACACAAAAGCAAATTCACTGAAAAATAAATAACTATAGGACTAAGAAAATTATACACACACAAATAATGAACACTAGTATTTTTAGACAAATGCCTTAGGAAAAACCCCGAAGGGAAAACTAGTGCAGCAGATAATGGTTTTAATTATTAATTCTTCTGCAAAATTATTCAACCGGTTGTCGTAGAAAGGCAAACCTTCAGGAAAAAAAAATAAATAAATAATAAAAAATTCACTTCTACTAATCTCCCCAACCT
The DNA here is from genome assembly GCA_000404065.3 of Pinus taeda. Taxonomy (NCBI): domain Eukaryota; kingdom Viridiplantae; phylum Streptophyta; class Pinopsida; order Pinales; family Pinaceae; genus Pinus; species Pinus taeda. The sequence continues at coordinate 29,572 of APFE030602371.1, read as the reverse complement.
CCTAGAAGCTATTTGTCCCACCAAAACCAATTTGGCCTCCCTCTGAATCTATTTTATGCTCACATGTGCATCTTGGCAAATAAACTCAACTGTCCTAGCAACTTGCTTTGGCTAGGAAAATTATCTCGGCCTCCATTGGAAAATCTCAACCCCAACTGGCAAATTGATCTCTCTTGTGCAAATGTCCTTGCTATGGAATTGCTCCCTGTCATGTCCCCAATCAATAATTTTGTTAAGGGAAATTCTCAATTTTGTAATTTCTGCGATTAATATAGTATTAGATAAATAAAACTTAGGAGAAATAAGTTGTGGAAATAAGTAGATTATTGGATAAAAGGCAAAGATTAGGACTTAGGGAAAGAAGAAAATTAAAGTGAAGATAAGTTGTGGAGGTTACTGAGAAGGGAAATCGAACCATGGGAAGAATCAAACCATGGTATTATAGCATAGTGTGAGAGAAACTGAACCATGGTATGAAGAAGGGAAAGCAACAATAAAAGGAAGGCTAGAAACTCATTTTGATCATTCTATTTTGGCATTTCATTTCTGATTTTGGAGGGTTTGCTTGAGCTGCTTAGCCAAGTCAACCAATGTTGTTTAGCACAAGGAATTTCCAAGTGGGAATTCCAACTCTTCTTCAGTGAACTTCGAGTATCACTCTAGAAGAGAATTTGTGAGCCAAATTTGGTATTTGGAGGGCCGAATTGCAGAGATATATCAGCGTGTTCAGGTTCCAAGGGATGCAGTTGTGGAATTCGTGACATTTTAGAGAGCTAGCATTTGGTGGATCCTAAGGCTAAGAATTTGCAGAAAGTTTCCTCAGTGGGGGACAAGTTTTCTTGGATATTTTCAGAGGTGAAGAACATTGCTATCAGGAGGGCCAAATTTCTATCATTAGGGCCTGCACAGGGCTTTTTCTAGGCCATCTACAACGCATAGATTGAAGTGGAGATTTGTGTAGGAGTTGAGCTAAGATTTCTTGTTCTTTTCCAAAGAAATTTTGTAGATGAAACTCTAGCAGCTAAGGGAGCTAATTGGAAACAGATAGTCTTGGTGAGACACAGAACCCATTTGCTGGGAATTTCGTCCAAATTTGGGTATTTTAGGGTCAGCTAGTATTAGCCCAAAAGATTTATCGGTTTTTGTGGGTTTTTATGAGGAGAGGGCCTAGTTAATTTGGTAGTATTTTCTGAGCTCTTTTGACAGACGAAACAAAGGTTTTTTTTTTTTTTTTGGTAGGTAAGCACCCCACGGGGGATTTGAACCAGTGACCTATCGTAAGGAGTGCCTTAACAGCGCACCCATTCACTGTCAATCCAAAGCACCGTGGGCTATCGGACGAAACAAAGGGTTGAAGCCAGTCGACATCAACAATATTTCTAGAGCAGGGCACAGTTATTTGGGGAAACCATTCTACCACAGGTCTATGAATTTTTTCTGGGTTTTGTTAGTTGGGGTGTGAGGAGCCTTCCTCTAATTTTTCCACAATTTTTGTAGTTTTGAGGGTTCATTTCACAGTTTGCCTCTAGCAGCGGTGACAACATAAATTTATGCATAGTGCATTTGGAGAGATTGAGCCATTTCAGGAGGAGATTTTGCTTAGATTCTCACCTGGGTATTGCGTGCTTACAATAGCAAGCCTAGGTTCTATCATTTCACTCCATTGTACTCAGTTCCAACTTAAAATTTAATAAAATGGTTCAACACTTTGCCTCATTTCTTTGGTGTACTAAATTGTGTTTGCATGGTGAAATTTTAATTATTGTAGCTAGTACATGTTTTGGTAATTACTGTTAATTTTCCATTTAGGAACATTACAGTGGTATCAGAGCATGATCTTGGCCAGCTATGGAGAAGCTAGCAAGATCACAAAGGTTAGACATGCATGCACAGTGATTGGTGTAATTATTGACACTCCAATGACACAAAAGGGAAAGAGTACACAGGTGATCATGGAGGAGTTGGTGAGGCAAAACCAACAAGTCTTAGAGGGGATGCATTAAATGATGGGAATCTTGATACAAAACCAACAGAGAAGCCACACACATGCACGCGCAGTCTAGCAAAACAATACCCATGGCCAACCTAGCTGACTTACCATGCCTCATTTCCTAAATGAACCGTAGAAGGAGAGCAAATCGGATACCTTTGCGAATTTGATGAGGTTCTTTGTGGATAGGATTGATGAGTGTGAGGCACTAGACCCCAGGATCAGGAGGGCTCTCTAGTTTGAGGAGCATAGATCAGGGACTAGATCATCATATAGTGGAGGGCAGTTAGAGGGTGAGACCAGGAGGTGCTTTTGCTGGTGGAGACCTAGCTTTAGATATCAATAGTCTGAGGAGGAGGTGGAGCATGAGGTTGATGGCGCGCAGGAGGAACACGTAGATATACACAGAGTGACATAGGAGTCACCCTTGTTGGAGTTTTCTTTGATAGCTCTAGTTGGCACCTTGGTGGAGATAATAGAGCAAACACCCATAGGGCTTGTTGTCGTTAAAAATTGTATAGGCTAGATGCGACAATGCTCAAGACAGGGGTTGTCACTCTGATCCCCGCCCTCTCTGTCCTAGTTGTCTCCCTACAACAGGATATGGGGTGTAGTCCCTATGAAATGTGAAAATGAGAGACTCGTTGGCAACCAACAAGTCTAGGAAACACAACTAAATGGCCTAGCAACTTGGTTAAATTAGCAAGTGTAAAGATTAGATTAGATTTATCTTGAAAGACCATTGCCTAAATGGAGTCAAATACTTGCTTAAGATAAATTATTTACCAAGTCACCAGATGAACAGTTGCTTCCTTAAGATGCTACAATATCCTAAATGAAATGCAAATCCTAGGATATAAGTGAGATGCAAAATCTTGGTTTATTTTAAATTGTATACCTACCTAGGTGAGTCCTTCCTCTCAACTGTTTTGAAGTTAGTCCCTAGAGTAGGTTGTGAGAGAGGAACCAAGGGGAAGCAAGTTATGGCATGATTAACGATCCCCCCCTTAAGTTCTAACCACCCGATGCCTCCAACGCTGCAAAGACTATGGCTTTGACAACTGCAAGGTCATCATGTTAACCATTAAAAAGGTTATAGACTTCACAAGTTGGGGGAGAAAGGTGGGCCTATCTTTCTTTGAGCCACACCCAAAGAAAGAAGAATGATCATAATGATGATGTTCAAATAACCTTGAGGTCACTTGTATTTATAGCTATACCTGAGTGTCCATTTTCTCTTTTGGGCTGACCTGTCCTTTTTGTGCACATGTGGGCTTTTCTTCAAAATTACAATTTCCCTCGTCCAAATTGAGCGCTTCAATAATCAAAATTGGTCCTCTTGAAAAAAGGAATCTAGTCCCATGATTAGAATTTGTCACTGAGCTGCCAAATTAACATTCTTTTCATCCTTAAATGATAGGAAAGCTTCAACGGATTGTACTTAAGCTTCCCCTAGGTTTACCAGCAAAGGCAAGATATTATGATGAACAATGCCAAAAGCATGGTATTTAACACTATGTTAATGCTTAGATATGCACTCTGGTAGTGTAGGTAAAGCATGGTATTTAACCCTATGTTAATGCTTAGATATGCACTCTAGTAGTGTAGGTGTCAAGTATCCAAATTCCAGATCTTAAGGCATTCTACAGTGCAGTTTAATGAGGTGTTCTTAAATTGGTTGAAGGTTTAAGGTTATAATTTTTGTAGGAGCCTAAAGATTTATCTAATTAATAGATAGACAACATATTCGTAACAACAAGCAATTTTATGGACCAAATAAATTTGTTGCAACTCAATCATCATGTAGCATCCAGATGATTTATCTATTTAATGGATAAACAACAGATCCTTAACAACAAGCAGTGTTATGGACCAAAGAAATTTGTTGCAACTCAATCATCCTGGTGCAGCACCAGATTTGATGCTAGTGCACCTACTAGCTCTGCCTTTGCTTATGGCAGAACAAAACATTTACATTTTTTTAGTGCTCACTTGGAACATCCAAGGTTCTCTATTGATTCATCAAGGAAATCACTTGATATCAGAAATGTGCCTTAGTGTAGAACTCCTCAAGAATCAAACTAAACATTTATACTGTAGTTAGGGATTGAAAGGTGTTTTCTGAAGCTTGTTCAACAGTATATTTCTGCTTAATATAAGGCTGCCTACTTAAGAGTTTCACAACAGTTATGGAAAATACACTACAATGACAGTTATGGAAAGTATACTACAAGATATCAGCCCTTCCAGTGATGATACAATCTCAGCGAATGTTGTGAAGTGCAATTTCTTGCAGTTAAATTTTTTTGGCAAGTCTATCTTGTGCAAGAAAAATGTTGGACTTATTTCAAGTATGAAGAATCAAAATATACGTGCAAGAATGTCTTAATCCAGTAAACAGTGCTCTGATCTAACAAGGTATAATAGGGGTCACATGAAAAAAGAAACTTGAAGTAGGATAAGCCGTAAGGTGTTAAGGTTGATAACATCATACTAAAAAGATTTATTTTCGTTAGTTAAGCAAAACCAAAAGGGACAAAGGGAATATTTGTGGTGTCAAAGATATGCAAGGGCACATCTCAGTTGACAGTTTGAGTTGGTTGTTTCAGGAGACATCAAGTCATTTGTCCCATCAGCCAAGAAAGGAATTGTCACAAATCCATTTACTCCAAGAGATTACATTATAAGTTCAGAAGAACTGTTGTTGCTTCCTACTACTTCTGTGAATGGATTTAAAGAGAAACCCTCTACAATACTTTAAGAAGGAAACTTCTCAGAATATACAAAAATATCAAGATGCAGTAGTAGTGGACAACAAATACAAACATCGTATCAAGCTTCTAGTAGATCAAGCAATTGCATAAAAGATGATGGTTACCTATAGAGAGGAGAGACAAGGAAGATATAGATAAGGTGTTGTTGTTGTCTTTGGAAGATGGTGCTTCTGTCTCTTCTTTTGTGGATCATGCCAAGATTTTATCATCAAGGACGCTTTATCAGATATTAATATCAACAAATTTAGATACCAATCATGAAGATACTCCAATGAAAATCCTTTTTGATGTTTGGTTCAGTTTTACATCCTTTGTCTAATATCAAGAGCATCTCCAAAGTTGACTGTATCCTTGTCACTAAGCAGATAACAGAGATAGCATAGTCATGACACACCAATGTTTGCAAGAAGTTACAAAGACATAGTTACACACCTGTCTTCGGCAATGGTAAGGTGCATCAATGGAAGTGGCTACATTCTATTTTTGTGGCCCGGGCACCACTGGTATCATCAGCTGCAGCATCACCACCCTCTCATATAGAATGTTGCACAGTATGCTCCCATAACAGAATTTGCTCATCTCCCTGCGGGCCACTTGCGTCAATTGTACTATCATCCTCCGATGGAGGAAGCTAGCTCAATCAAAGAACGTGTCCACCCGCACCCTCTCCAACATTGCAATCTGGGTCCCTGTGATCCAGTTGGGAGTTGCTGACCCCACCAAGCGCACTATCATCAATGCTACCGCCTACATCGCCAAGCCCAAAATCGATGTAATGCAAAAGCTACCCTAGTCAAATGCGTCGTCATTGTAGTATTGCTACACCCATGTTCAATCCCACCTCTCCATGAGGGAGTTGTAGCACCTCGCCTCAAGGTACTAACCCTGTAATGAAATAGATGTCCACCTCAGCTGTTTGTACCTCAGATGTCGAAAACCTATCACTTAGGCTGCTACCATGTAATAACAAATCGCAGTAAGTCCTCTTGTGACCTCAACAATGGGTTTTGAACATAAGTCAATAACCTCCATCTCGCAAGTTGACCACGTGCTTGATCTCGCTCTTGCCATATAACCATCTTGCCATCAAAGCGAAGAAAAAGTAAGAAAGTCAACCCTAATGCCAAAATAATTATTTTTTGGGAGCCCGTGCATCTATTTCCAAAACAGGCGCACCTTTTCCATCCAAAGTCATGCCATTTGCACGACTATCAAGCCCTTTTCCACAAGATCCTCAGCAGAGGGTCCTCGCGGTTGTTTCCTATATAGTCGCGCACATCACGTGACTATTTTCCCCATAGTCATGTGCACAACGTGACTGTTTTCCATTTACTTGTGAGACCTTCGGCCTGAAAGCCTCGCAGCTATTTTCTTCACAGTCACGAGTATCGCACAACTCTTTTATCCCTAACCGCGCCCTCACTCATCTGTGTACCACAAGCACACATGCCCTAGCGCGACTATCTCTCAAGCGCCTGTGCGATCTACCTTTTTTCCTAAAAAGGCCCGCACATGCCACCCTGTACGTCCTACCTATCCTAAGCTAATGAATTGACAAAGGAGGTGTCATGGTAACTAACTTGTATATCCTCGCACGCTACCGGGGTGCACTGGCTCACCGCAATCGCTGAAAAGGTTCATGGGCTCCACTATAGAGTCCACGTCAACAAAGTATAAATGAGGTGGGATATGGGCCCTACAACCTTATATATGGCCATTTTGTAATATTCTAGCGGCTCATTCAGGAGCCCGCGGCCTCCTTTTAAGAAACTGCTAGCAGTAATGGGATCAGGACATTTTCATCTACATCATCATATTCTATGTTACATTCAGTAAGCATTTTCATTTTTAGGCTTTGTTACCCACCATTTTGTGGGTGATATCCCTAAGAGAAATGTTTTCTCCAAGATGGTCTTTAGCCGGTAGATAGCAGCCTCGAGCAACCACCAACTAGCTCATTGTGCCATTTCTCCACCACCTAAGCCAACCATGTGGTCCCTCACCCATCTACCATGATCATATGTTTGAAGGTGGAACTCCCGAACCTAAAGGTATGACTTGTCATTTGGTAATTGAGTACTATAGTTTGTTTATCATGGACACTTTCGAACATGGATTAATGGGGGGATTCGACAGAAAGAATGGGTTCGGTCTGTGCTCTTGTCTTCTAACCCCCTTTTGGATGTTAACCTTGGATTCTTGTCTTGTGGGACCTTTTTTATTGACCCTTCGGCTTTAGGGATGGTATTACATGGGAAACCTCGATTTTAGTTGTGTGATCCCACTCCCTCATTCATATCTATTGCTCCCATTCCACTCATTATAACCCCATTCATCATTTCTCCCACTTGGGTCCACATTCCTCCATGGGGTCCACATAGGGTTAGCTTTCCCCTTCCTCTTGCCCACACCTTGGGTCTGGCCTGGAATGATGACCCAAATGTTGATGCAGCTAAAAAGAAAAGTAAAAGCATAATTGGCCACATTCAACAGGAAATGTACCACAAAATGAAAAAGATAGTCGGGACAAATGCATTTAGCACGTGGGCAAAATCCAATACTTGAGCTCTACCCCATCATCATGGCCATCACCCTGGTTCCTATAGGCCCTAGATGAGCCTCCTTTATCATTGAGAACCTATGATTGTCCCGACCCTTGGTGGGAAATGAAACGCCTTACCTTAAAAGGGGTGCCCACTATTATATCTCACATATCATGCTCTTACCCCTTGTGCCCCAAGCAGTTAATTAAAGAAAAATCATAAAAGGAAAAAGGCATATAAAGAAGGGTGGAAATATCAAGGCCGGGGCACCTCATGTACCACGATTGCTCCCTTCTATACATTATATACCCAAGTGTGGGCTTCCCTTTTACTAGCTACCCTAGTACCCTAGCATGTGGCCCAGGGCTGCCCCTTTTCATTCCCTACTCCATTCATCCCTTTACCACGTGCCACCACCTTTTAAATTTTAATTTTTGCAACTGGGGTCATATTCCACCTTGGACAGCTTATATGACTGAGATGATGATTACATTAGATTCCTCTTTTTGAGAGGACCAAAATCGACCTAAAGATCACCTTATTTGGACAAGTGCAAGTTGATTTTCGAATTTATTTACTCACTCATGTATATTGGGTTAGGTCGGCCCTAAGCACACGTTAAATTGGACAGGTAGGCCTCAACCCCAAGTGGACCCTCATGAAAGCCTATAAATAAAAGAGACCTCAAGCTCATTTAGACACATTGATCAAGCCATCTTCTCCACTTATTTTCTTGGTTCGCACAGTTTTGTTGGAGGAATGTTCGTGCAAGGGTCTGAAGTCTCAAGGGCGAAGCTCGCATTGAACTAGGGTTTTCTAATTCTTGGACGTTGGCACAAAACTAGGCTTTTTAGTCCCTGGACGTTGGCACACAATGGTCAAGACAGTGTCCAGAGACCTCTAGGCGCTGGCACAGAAGCCTATGGGAGCATCCAGGGTTTCAAGGGTAGAATTGGAGGTGTCAGCCCTCGAACACTCGCACAGAGTGGTCCTAAGAGTGTCCAAGTTATCTTGGACGCACACCCAGTGACAAGAAGGGAGCATCTAAGGGTTTGGACTAGATCTGGTGAGTCAGTCCCCGGACGCACGCACAGAATGGTCTAGGGAGTGTTCGGGCTACCATAGATGCTGGCATACAGTTCACAGAGAGCGTCCAGGATTGTTATAGAAGCTCACACAGCTCCTTCTCCCTGTGTTTAGGACTCAAATATGAGATTTCAGAATTCTGAAGATTCTGCTCAGTGACAACAGTATCTAGCAATTGACAACAGTCGGTGACAGCACATTACAACCATCAAAATAAGGGTTTTCATTACAAGCATGATTAGATTTGTTTCATGGATATCATAGTTGTTTTGTTGCATAGATAAAGTTATGGATCATTGTACTCTCTTTTTCTTAATCATTTGAGGACAATCTAAGAAGAAGAAGATTTGCAAGGGTTCTCCCCATAGTGCGTTTTGCCCTGGATCTCGGACCAATCCTAGTGTCTCTATGTGTGCATGTTTTTCTTTCATTGTTTCTTTATGTTCCACTACATTGATGATGATGATGTTGTTCTTTCTCTATAATTTCATATGATGATGAATAATGGTGTAGATCTGAATAATGTAATGATGATATGGGGTGAACATAATGTATTAACGAAGAAATGCAATTATCAAAGCAAAGAACATGTAGCCTTACGAAATTTACATGGTATCAAAGTTGGGCTAAAGAAAAGCCATGGAGATCACCCTGATGATGACACCTTTAATGGAAGCAAGAAGTGGATGGTGGAGACCTCAAAGAATTCTACGATTTGAAGAAAACCATAGGCAACTTGATTATTAGGGTTTAATGGATTCTATGAGGTTAGGGTTGGAGAGTAAACCCTGGTTTATGGAAACAATATGAGATATGGAACCTAGCTAGTCAATGTGAAGGTGATCAAGCACTTAACAAAGACTTGATGAATCCTTAGATGGGATAATCCCTAGCAGACATGGTTGGATAATTGAAGGCACCATTGGTATATGGACCATGGACATTGATAGCTCTTGAAGATTGGTTCAAGAGGGATAGGATCACCTCTCATTGAAGATAAGTATTTCTTGACTCATGATGCCTCTTACTTTTTTTTAGACCTATGGATCTGATGATTATGTTTATTGCTTATACTTCCTGCATATGTATTTCAGTATCTGGATGTTCCTAACCTCCTTGATGAAATGTGATGAGTAGATCCTTCTTGAGGATCATTTGAAATGCAGGAAGGATGGCTAGTGCTGGAAAAGGTAAAGAGGCACTATATGAAAGGATGTCAAAATGATACACACAACCTATGAAAAGGTGCACGAGTATTTGAATACCAAGGTATGCATGGTATGTTGTATTTTCGCAATAACATTGATGGCTAGGTAAGCCCTGAGACATGATAAGAATGTCTCTTTCTTTGATGGCTCATACATGCATATGAAAGCGACTTAGATCTGTGTTTCCTATGATGAAATTATGCACCTGGTGTTGAACATTTTTATCTTCTTAAATTGTATGAGGCTATCTACTATTGATACATTGATACACTTGATGATTGGCTAACATACATCTGTTGGACATCTTGATCCTATAAAGAAGGCTAGCACCCTGACTCTAGTAAATGATACTCTTGATAGTTGTCATGATGGATTTCATATAGAAGGATAGTTCATCGAATCCTACACATGAGTATGTTGATAATGCTTATGATAAGCATGATGAAAGCATATGGAGCTTGTGATAAGCATGATGAAAGCATATGGAAAGAGAGATTGGCACTCTCATTGTTTTGATAAAGATTTATTGAATGGCCTTACTTAATCTCATTAATCATGATAAGCATGGTAGCCTTGATGTTAGAGGTATAACTATGAGATTGATATTCTAGATCTCTTACTACCTGTGGTCATGTCTTGATGACATATGGTTAAACTGAATGTCCTAACTTGATGAAGTGACTTGATAGAAAGTGTTATTGTGTTCATAATCTCTGAGATATGATGTTGCGTATATTTGTTGCTTTGATTCTAACCTTTGATGAAAAATTGATGTCATGATGCAGATAGCCATGATAGATATATGTTTATGATCTAACAGATCTGTTGTTGCTTGACTCTAGTAGAAACGGCTTGATGACATAGATTCCTAGTTAGAGGGAGAATATCTTCTCAAGATTCTTATTTGCATTCTGTACTATTGAAGTATGATTTATGTACATCTGACATAATTGATCTGCAACAAAGTCTCAAATCTAAAGCATGTACAGAAATTAGGGTTTTTGTTTGGGACGCAGTCACAAAACTGGGAGATCTCGTCCCTGGACGCATGCGTGATAAGGCCAAGGTAGCGTCCAAGCAACTAAACATGCTCCCATGCTAACCTGAAGGGAGCATCTAGGGGTTTGACTACAGTTGACCATCATTTGAATCTTTTTGAAGCCGTCTGAACTCTGAATCAAGGTGTATCTAACATATTCTGCCACTGTAAACTGATTGCTGAAGTTGTTGGGTTAAACTGTTGATCACATGAAAATGAAGTATTGTGCATGAAATTGGATGGTCACATGGAAGATGTCAGTTCCACAGATGTGTTGTAGATAACAAGATCTGGAAGCAGGAAAATCTTGAATGTTTTCCATAACATGAACATGCAGACTAAACTTGTGTCTGCAGGTCACTGGAACATACACATAGATATGTCACTATGTTTGTACTACAAGAGTTTGGCATGATTTGGCTTATTGATATAGATGAATAATGTGTAGTCATGACGCTTGACAATAACTTTGAATTGATGATTGAGATATGCTTTGACTATAGATCTCTCTACAATAGTAAATTTAGACTTGACTTGATGTCTAATGATTTGATATGAGAATAGTTGATTTGCCCTGATGTCTATACTATGAGGCACAGCGACCTTCAATGACTTATGTGGGTATTCAGAAAAATGATTTTGTATCGGTCTCCTCGTTCCTAGCACAATGGTTTAGGTAATGAGAGTTGTGATTTAGCATGAAAATGGAACCTGCATGACTCATCCTTGTATGCATTTGCACCTAGTGACAAAAATTACTTTTATTATGATTATGGTAATGACTTGATCAAGTTTGGATTGATAGTGCTTGGTTGATGACAACTTGTTGGAACTTGGCATAATAATAAATGAAGTCACGACTTGATATGAGCTCAACCTGTCTCTTGGTTGAAAGAATTGATACTGTGATGTTGATGACTTTAATAATGGTTGTGATCTGACTTCTAAACTTTGATAAGCTGACTCTGTTGATGTGTAGCAAGGCATTATGCTTAGAGAATTGCAAGCTCCCCGATCTAAATATGTCTATATTTGACTATTATCTGATGAAGTCAAGATGATGAGTTCCAAGGTATGGCTTTGATTTTGATTATGGTTTTGGTTTTATATCCTGATGGCCTACCCTTGACAGGTGATGAGCCTCTAATGATCTAAATCAGAGTGAGATAACTTCTAAAGCTCGAAATGATGCATCATAGCATGATGAATGGATTTTTGGAATTTGGAAAAGAAATTCTATATTGCAAAGCTATTGGAAAATGTTTTTGAATAATGAAAATGCAAATCCTTGGATACTCCGATTTGAAGTTCAAAGATGTTGTTGAACTTGACATGGCATCCAACTGTTGATTGAAGCATTGATGTTCTCTTTTGAACATCCATCTGTATATATATGATGTGCATAGAATCTGAATAACTTCATGAGTGAGCCGCTTCATCCACTAGAGTTGCCACCGAGCATCCTTTGAAATATCTGCATGAGATATTCTACTTTTGAGGCTAAGATAGTTCTCCTATGATATGTGAATGCATGGATGTATTGTTGATATTTGAGATTATTGCTTATAAGCACATTTGGATGTTGTTTTAGTATGAGATATGCCATGATATCTTGGATGAGAGGTCGATAGTACGATTGAGGATGAGTACGATGTTGCTAGCATGGCTAGCAGTGAGGCAGGATGAAGAAACTCCTTAGAAAGTTGTTTGAGCATAATCTGGATATGACATGGATACATTGTGATGACATAGAGTGAGATCTGATTGGCAAAAAGTCCCATATTCATAGTTGGGACTGAGATACTCTCATATATTGAGACAGTGCAGCTGTTCGAAACAAGCTCAGGCTTGTGGTTGGCACCTCCTTGAGAGGGAGGATGATTATGGTATCCTTTTGTGATTTATATGATTATTTATAATCTAACGTGATATTTGATTTGATGTTCTGTATGAACAGGAAACCGCTGCTATTTAGACAAGCTGATACCAGCTTTGAGTATGATGAGAACACCACTGATCGAGAACACTGAGCCAACTCCTCCTCCCTATCTGAGCTCCGAGGGTGAGGAATTGAGATGGAGGGCTCCTAGGGTTGAGAGAACAATAGGGTATGACCCCTATCTGTTACCCATAGGGTTGAATCCCCTATCTTCATAGCATCGGAGAATGTTGCTCCCCAGTCTAGTCTTTGCAAAGTATACCCCAGTTGGCACCATACGCACAAGCAAGGCTTGTTGGGAATACCGCTCCTCGTTTGGCCAACGAGTTGAGAGTGTACTTGGGGTCTACAACCAAAGTCGATTATGATGCAGGTGTTCTACCACATGACTATTCAGGGTCATCAATGGGAAGATCAGTAGGCAATAGGATGGGTTGAGATAACCCTATGCGATTCAATGTTGAGGTTGAGCTCCCTAATGAGATCTCAGGGTTGAGATGTGCTCCCCAATGTGTTTGGATATCCTATTGCTCGATATGGGGTTGTATATGTATAGCTCCCCCATGAGATTCTAGGTCGAGATGTGTTCCCCGATGTGATTCCAGGTTGAGATGTGCTCCTTGATGATATGCTCTTCGATGACGATTGATGATGATATTCCGAGTAGCAACCTGCTGGCAGAGATTCCAAGTAGCAGCCTGATAGATAGAGGGTGTAGCTTAAGCTCCCCTCCGGTAACAAATTCTTCTTCTTCTAGATTCGAGAATGTTCAGCATACAAGCAGGAACAATCAAGAGATAAGCAGGAATAAGCAAGGGATAGATCGAGATGTACATTGATGATTTATGATGATGAGATACTTGAGGTGATCAAGGCATGATGACTACATGACCGAGATGATTACAAATGATAAGTGATGACACTTGAAGACACAAGAATGGCATATCGATCGATGGACATATATTGGCAGGTAGAATTCTCCCTAGTTAAGATGGAGTGTTAATTTTTACAACTACGGTCAAATTCCATCTTGGATAGCTCAGATGACTGAGATGATGATTGTATTAGATTCTTCTTTTCGAGAGAACCAAAATCGACCTAAAGATCACCTTATTTGGACAAGCGAAAGTTGATTTTTGAATTTATTTATTCACTCGTGTGTATTGGGTTAAGTCGACCTTAAGTACATGTTAAATTGGACAAGTCGGCCTCAACCCCAAGTGGACCCTCATGAAAGCCTATAAATAGAAGAGACCTCAAGCTCATTTGGACACGTTGATCAAGCTATCTTCTCTTTTCTTTTTCTCTTGGTTCGCACAGGTTTGTCAGAGGAAAGTTCGCGCAAGGGTCCGAAACCTTAGGGGCGAAGCTCACACTGCTCTAGGGTTTTCTTATTCCTGGAAGCTAGCATAGAACTGGGCTTTTTAGTCCCTGGACGTTGGCACACAGTGCTCAAGACAATGTCCAAAGATCCCTAGACGCTGGCACAGAAGCCTAGAGATCATCCAGGGTTTTAGAGGCAGATCTTGAGGTGTCGGTCCCTGAACGCTCGCATAGAGTGGTCTTGGGAGCATCTAGGTTGTCCTGAACACACGCACAGTAACTGGAAGGGAGTGTCTAAGGGTTTGGAGCAGATCTGGTGAGTTGGTCCCCAAACGCATGCACAAAATGGTCTAGGGTGCATTCGGGCTACCATAGACGTTGGGATACAGTTCACAGAGAGCGTCCAGGATTGTTATAGACACTCTCACAGCTCCTCAAATTCCGCTCAGTGACAGTAGTGTTCAGCAGTATCCAACATTTGACTACAGTGTTGATATTTTGGGTAGCATCAGATGTGCTCTAACTCTGAAAGTTTGTCGAGGGGCTAGAACGCATGAGATCTCCAAGACCCAGAAATCATTTGGAGAAATTCCACCCGGAGTGCATGTTATTCAAATAATTAACTTTTTTAATGGTGCCTAAGTTAAAACTTAGGAAATTAAAATACGTAAAGTGAATTAATGTAAATATGGATGAGAAGCTTCTAAGTGATAAGAATCAAGCCTAATTTAATCTTAGCCATTGATTAAAGATTAGATCACGGTCGTTGATTTCTCAACAAGAAAAGTATAAAGGAATGCTTGGGGTCAATTCGAGAACACACACAAGGAGAGCAGCACTTGAGTTAGATCGAAATTCTGGGGCGTGGCTTGCTGAGACTTTAGGAGTAAGCTTCTAGTGCAGAGAGGGGCAGTTTGGCAACGAGACTTTCGTCCAAGACCGAGAATACATAACAGAGAGGCAGTGCAACACCAGGGACAGACATTGCAGCTCCAAAAGGGTGACACAAACGCTGGAGGGCTGACACAGTCATGTGGAGGCAACATTGAGGTTTTTGTGAGGCAGATTGGGCATATATTCAGAAGATCAATTTTTGAGTCAGAAAGGCTCACCGGGAGGGTGACGCAGCTCCTAGAGGAGGTGACGCAGTCCCAACGTAGAGCTAGGAACAACCATCGCTGCACAACACTGGGGGCAGCGCAGTCACCTGTGGGGTTTGTTCATCTAGTTGTTGGATCCGCCAAAATATCTATCTCCAGATAGAGGTACTTCTACCAGGTTTATTCTTTGTTGGGTGAGCCGGATTTGGGACCCTAGTTGTATTCAGAAATCTGCATAATCATAAAACCTTCATATCTGCTGCACTAGTTTTCCCACATTGGGCTTTTTCGAGGACGTTTAGTCCAAAAATAAGTGTGTCCTTTGTGTGGTTGTCTCATTTATTTTTTCAGTACTTGATCTCTATATTGGTGTAGGTTGCAGTGTATTTGTATTAATATTTTCCGAATACTTATGAAAATAACTTTTTAAAATGAAAAACACAAGTACGTACTGCAAATCAGTTTACTGCAGTAGGATTTCTGATTCGTTAGATTCATAAATTTTCACATGGTATCAAAGCGATTGCAGAGCAAGGAGGACTGAAGCCATCAATGAAAGGACAGAGGAAAAATTTGTGCATGAAGACAGTTGTCCCAAGAGACAACACAGTTTTAGGCCAAGAGAGAAAAGGAGGGGTGACATAGTCACCAAGGGAGGCTCACGCAAAGCCTGCGTCAGCCTGATTGGGTGACGTTGTTGCTGCAGAGGGCAGTGCAATGGTTACTAGGCCAGCGCAAAGATTGTTGAGTCTCATTTTTCCAGTTGCGATGGTTAGGGGTGTAGCACAGATCTTATCTAGAGTTGTTGGTGGGGTGTTGATTCTATTGGTGCAGAACAGTACCTAGTGGGGCAGAAGCAAAGTAGATGGAATCAGTTCCTTGAAGGATTTCTCGCCAAGAAATCTAGATGCAATGTTGAGCAGCAACAAAGAGAGATTAGAGAGTGGTGGTTGGTAGAAGGATTTCCATGAAGGAAATCAAAATTCAGAGGGAGATTGTTCCTTAGAGGATTTCTAGCGCCAAAGAAATCCAGATTTGAGTTTTGCTAGGGCAGCAACGAAAGAGGGAAAAGAGAACCAGTTTGAGCAAAGATGTGTTGATTTGGAGTAGCATCGGATGTGCTCCAGCCACGAAATTTGGTGGAGAGGTTGAGACACATGAGATCTCCAATACCCAGAGAGGGTTTGGGCAAATTCTAAACAAATTAGGATATATTAAAAAAATTAATATTTTTAATGGAGTCCCTCAGTCAAAACTTAGGGAAAATAAAATATTAATGTGTATTAATATGAATCTGTGTTAGAGTAGTCCAAAAGACATGGATCAAGCCAGATCTAATCTTAGTTGTTGATTAGGGACTTAATCTCAAGCTTTGAGATGTCAACAAGAAAAGTATAAAGAGGAGGCTTGACAGTCACTTGGAGAATACACCAGATGATCAGACATTCTATTCTCTAGAGCGGGGTTTGCTAAGAGAGATAGAATTAATGATCGGGAGAGCAACTAAGGGGCATTAAGTACAGAGAAACAGAGAAGGCAGAGATAGTGCTGGGAGAGCAGCGCAGTAGCCAAGGAGGGTGACGCAGAGCCAGCAAGGGCTCACGCAAGGCCACGCAGAGGCAACCAAGTGCTGCGTAGAGCACTAGAGGGGCTAGCGCAGTTGACGCAGAGGCTTCTAGAGTTGACACAAGGCCTCCTGGGGCTGACGCAGGCCTAGAAAGGCTGAAGCAGGGCTAGCGTGAGACAGAGAGGAGCCGACACAGTCCAATTTGAGCAGATACTGGGGTTGCAGAGTAGTTTTGTGCTGAGGAGCTGCCGGAAGGGTTTTCCGGGG
>APFE030602371.1:0-12726 GCA_000404065.3 Pinus taeda | reverse complement strand
CTATTTAGGAGAAGGAAATGTTAGCAATACTACATGCACTTAATAAATGGTGACCCTACCTAATGGGAAGACACTTCAAGGTAAAAACAGATCATGGTAATCTTAAATCCTTTTTATAAAAATATTATCTTTAGAAGAGCAACAAAAATGGGTCACACAGATGTTCAACATGACTTCGAAATCATCTACAAAAAAGGGAAGAAAATTTTGTGGCAGATGAATTCTCAAGAAAGGATGAGGATGTGGAAGCATTGCTTTGTGCCATTTCTATTATCCAACCAGATTGGATAAAGAACAAGGGATGAATGGAAGAATGATGAAGGAGTGTGGGAACTAATTCAAAGGTTACAACAATATCCCAATACATCTGATACATTTATCTAGACAAATGATTCGTTATGGTAAAAAGATCGCTTATACTTGTGTAAGAATTCCCAACTCAAACCAAATATTCTTATGGAATTTCACACTTCTCCCTTAGGAGGGCACTCAAGATTTTTAAAAACTTACCACAGGGTTAAGAAGGAATTTTTTTTGGATGGCCTTAAATCAGATATTCAAAAGTTTGTGGCAGAATGTTTGGTTTGCCAACAAAATAAAGTTGAAACAATTAAGACCCCAAGTCTATTACAACCTTTATCCTTTCCAAGCTAACGTTGGGAGGAGGTTTTAATGGATTTTAACATAGGTTTACCCAAGTCCAAAGGAAATAATGTCATCATGGTGGTAGTTGATAGACTTACCAAGTATGCACACTTTTGTGCATTATCTCATCCATTTAAATCTAGTACAGTTTCTATTGCATTTATGGAAACATTTCAAAAGCTACATGGAAACCCAAATATTATTGTAAGCGATAGAGATCCCATTTTCACTGGAAATTTTGGGACAAAATTATTTTCTTGTCTCGGTACTCAGTTAGCTCATAAATAATCTTATCATCCTTAATCTGATGGTTAAATTGAGATAGTAAAATTTTTTTTTGGAAGGATATCTTCATTGTTTTTTCTTTGATAAACTGTCATAATGGGTGAAATGATTGCCTCTGGCTGAATGGTGGTATAACACTTCCTTCCATACTATAGAAAAAATGACCCAATTTATGGCATTTTATGGATATCATCCACCATCCATCACATCATATTTAAGAGAAAATTCCAAGGTTCAAGCAGTGGAATATCACAACGAGCATCAACAACAAGTTCTCCAACTCTTAAAAGATAACCTCACTTTGGTGTAGAATAGAATGAAAGAATAGGAAGATCAACATCACAACGAAAGAAGTTTTGATGCAGGTGACTGGGTATTCCTACGTCTACAACCATATAAACAAATGTCCCTCAAACAAGCTAAGAAAGATAATAAATTATCACCAAAGTATTAAGGTCCATACAAGGTGTTGCAAAATATTGGTACCATTGCATAAAATTGGAGCTTCCTGCAACTTCCTGAGTGCACCTAGTTTTCCATGTTTCATGTTTAAAAAAGGTTATAAGTGACAAGGTCACAGTTCAAATAATATTACCAAAACTTGATGAGGAAGGAAAAATCATATTGGAACCTGAAGCAGTAACAGAAACAAGAACTCGATAGCTACAAAATCGATCAATTTCAGAGTATCTTATAAAGTGGAAGAACTTACTCGTTGAAGATTCCACATGGGAGGATGATAATTTTATACAGAAGCATCCATAACTAATCAAGTGTTGAGGACAACACTTTTTTGAAAGATAGGGGCATGTTAGGTCCCTATAATACTAGTGATTCCCCCATTACTATTGTCATTGTAGCCCTTATTGTTATTATTGTGCCCCCATTGTCCCCATATTGTTATTAGTGTGCCCCATAAAATCCCACTCTTGTTATTGTTGTGCCCTTATATTATTATTGTTATCTCAGCTTTGATTATATTGTGACCCCTTAGACTCCTATATATAGAAAGGAGGTTTAGTCATTTGTGTCATCCAATAATTATTCATTTGTGTAATTTAAAGGAGGTTTCCCCCTCGAAGAGGTTGATTTTGAAGTCGTTGATCTATCTTTTCTATCTTTTTGTACACCGGTCATACTCCACCTTGCCTCTGCATGAAGTCCTTATATTCCCATCAAGAATCGAGCTACAATTCTTCTAAACATGCAGAAACAAAAAAATTGATGGATGGAATATGAACATTCTCTCCAAAACCATATTTATTTGGCTAAAAAAAACTTTACCTTGAAGTTCCTTTTTGAAGACAAACTTGATCTTCCATCTTGGAAATCAGAAGCAACTTAATGCTTGTCATGCATTGATTCATACTTTGCTTTACTGTCCTCAGATTGCACTTGACTCTTAGGTACATTGGTTGCATTTATTAAATGAAATCCTTGGCTTTGTCCACATAATCATGGTCATCTCTTACACAATCTTGATCAAATATTAAATTCACAAACAAGATTCATCTCAAAACACTTGTATCAGTCAGTGCTTGACACAATTGTAGACATACTGGATGACATACATATACTCATCCCAAAAAGTCCTCAAAAAAATG
This sequence comes from Pinus taeda, assembly GCA_000404065.3. Classification (NCBI taxonomy): domain Eukaryota; kingdom Viridiplantae; phylum Streptophyta; class Pinopsida; order Pinales; family Pinaceae; genus Pinus; species Pinus taeda. The sequence continues at coordinate 10,192 of APFE030602371.1, read as the reverse complement.
GACTCATTATCAAGCTAAGAAGCATAACATGTCAAATAAAACACACTTGTTGCTAATAAGTGATTGTACATAACTTCATTTTACGAAGTACCCATATGGGAGTATACAACAAGTATTTACAATTTTACAGAGAAAACAAACTGTACAAAATAATCTACCCATCCTTTTCCTACCTATTGTGTTGTTCAACAACCCCCCTATTTGTTAACATAATAGCTAATATTCTATTAGTAAATGGGGTCCCTTAAAAATTCCTTCCAAAGAATAGATTTAACATTTAGACATTTTCTTGTTATTTTTTTTTGGAATAAAGCAAGATATCAAGATGAAAACCTTTGAAAAGCTAGAAGATGCTTCCCTTTTCACATTTCGCATAATGAAGCAAGTAAAAAGCCTATTAACGACCAAAACTAGTAGAAAAAACAATCAAAAGGGATTACCATGCTTAACCTTGAAACTATTATAATTTTCAGTTTGAACTAAGTCCTAAAAACGTTTCTTATTAAAGTAAGGCTCGCATTGCATATCGCTACTTGCAAAGAGAGCACCTTCACAAAGTATCTTTAACCATGTGAAATGTGATATTGTGATGATGCTTTGACCCCTATCACATCACATTGGAAACCCTTAAGAAAGATCTGAAAACTTATCAACCCTATGATATTGCGAAATGTGATGTGACCTCGGACCCGATAGCTAATTATGTTATAAAAACACTCAAGTCCACTGTGAGATGAAGAAAGGCTTTACAAAGAAAGCCATATCAAATAATCTATGCTTTGAAAACTAATAATGAATGACCCGCATATCACATTTTGCAGAAACCAAAGGAATGGAAAAGAAAGCACACACACGAAATGCGATAATACGATATGTGATATTACATCACAAATCGCAAAATCGACATTTTCATAGATAAAAAGATCGCTACCCTAATAAGTTTCTTTCCCGAATTACGATGCAAAACATTAATGATAAATAAAGCTATGGATAGGAAACCATTAGTGGGCATTTCGTATGGGTTAATGGCATTTACGTTTAAAAAGTTGTTCGACGTGATACGATATTTTCTCACTTGTGTTTAATAAAAACTCCTTTCTTTTCACCTTTTCAAAATCAACTGTATCATTCATTCTTATGTTCATTTTTACTTGTGTCTATCTGATAGCTTTTTCTTCGCTCCATTTTCAAGAACAATCCACAGCAAGAGTTGTTGGGAGCAATGGCAAATAGAGGAAAGGCAACTGCGTCTGAAAAACAGAAATGATCCCTCTGTTCTCTGACACTACATGCAGTAAATACATAAGAACCTCAACATGGGGGGCGATGTATGATTTATTAGAAGAAGAGAAACCAAGACCTCTAGTAACAAAGGCCATAGTCGATGGTCATATTTCCTTCGACGCCTCCTTCGAAACAACATTCTCATTTCTCCACTGCATATCCATGAGGCCGAAGATAATTCCATATACAGATATGGTTAAGTGGATAATCGATTAGGTAGATGTCTCAGACAGAGAATTCAAGAATAGCAGACCGGAGGTTATGGGATCCTTTTCATTGAATAGTCTGTGGCTTATGTACAATCTACCAAAGCCACAAAACCTCTACAATAAATAGTTCCTCTAGAAATTTGCTAAGGAGAATGAAGACGCAGCAGACGTCACACAAACCTGGACTAAAAACAAAGGAAAGATAAAAAAGGATAAGATGGGTATGTATTTTACAACATCTATCTATACCGCTCATAGTTTAGCAGCATACATGCTATGTAGAATGTTTAGCAAGCCTGATAGTACTAAATTTTCCCCAGAATGACTGCAATTAATACATGCAACCATAAATGAAACCATAATGAATTGGGCCCAAATTTTGTCTGATAATTTGGCGAAAGCCATAATGGAGTGTAGGAGAAAGAGGAGTATCTCTTCTAGGGTTTACCCTCCATTTTTCATGAGGTCCTATATAATAAACGATATCTATTTTGGTTCCAAATTTCCTATCATGGGATGGAAGTGGACTGTCCAAGACCCGCATCCTATCCATATATATCATAAGAGTACGTGGGAATCTCAGTTTCACCCCCTTTTTTACAGAATTTTTCAAGGCATTATGATGCATATTCATACACAGGTTTACAATAGGAATGCCCCTATATTTTCTAGAGAAGCTGAAGTAGATATCCTACCTATAGCTAGATGGTTTGGGGAGGAGAAATTTACATATATCATAGTATTTGAGAGCATTTCTTCATCGCATTTCCTCCCATACTATGTCCCCGATAAGTTAATGGCTAGGGAGATAGCCTACCAAACAACAGGGGAAAGTGGCTGAGCAAAGGATTGAAGGAACAGAAAAAGTCCATTTGGCCTACATTTCCGTTGCAATGTGGTGCATTCTCACTACATGATTTTGGACATGCATGCAAGGAAGCAGAGATTATGAAATCTCTAGAATTGGCTAAATTCCCAGCAAGACAGTATGACCCAAATGGCACCGCCAAAGACTTCACTACTATGGTGAAAGTGAAACCATTCACCCATGAGGAATGTCAGGCCAGGCAGTAACTCCTCAAAGAAAAATTGATTCGTATATTTTATTCCTTCAGGTTGGTCTTCATTATATACATGAAGGAGAGACTTTTCACTTCATCTCCCGATGACTGTTCACATTACTTATTTATTTATTTACATTATGTTCACCCAATCTTGATGATTAGGTGTCAACATTCACCCCCTTAATCTAAAGGGATGTTGGTGAGTCCAAGCATCATTCTGAATCGTTCAAGTTTTCTCTTCCAAGCGCTTGGGTGAAGATGTTTGCAATTTTCTCAGTAGAGGAACAATGATGGAGATGGATTGTTTTGGCCTCAACATGATGTCGAATCAGATGATATTTAGTATTGATGTGCTTCATTCAATCATGGAACTTTGGGTTCTTGGCCAACTTTATTGCAGAGGTATTGTCAATCATGAGTAGAGTTCATTGTACTTGTTTTACCTACAAATCTTCAAGAATTTTCTTGAGCCACACAATATCTTTTGTTGCTTCAGCTGCCGCCGCGTATTCTGATTTTGTTGTGGAACCTACTGGAACTAATTGTTTACGTGATCTCCAGGAGACAGCTCCTGATCCAAGGCTCATAGCATATCCTGAAGTAGATACCCCAGTTTTTTTGTCTCCATCAAAGTCTGAATCAGAGTATCCAATCAAGCTAAAGTCGTCCACCTGTGTATAATTGATTCCAAAGTCTTGAGTTCCCTTCAAGTACCTTAGAACTATTTTTGTAGCAGACCAATGTCCCTCACAAGGATTTTGCATAAACCTGGAGAGGATTTCAATAGCAAACAAAATGTTCGGTCTGGTAGTAGTTAGGCAGTTGAGACTTCCTACAAGCTGTCTATACTTTGTTGCATCCTCAAATTATTTTCCTTCAATAGATGTGAGCTTTAAGTTTTTTTCCATTAGAGTAGTAAGAGGATTTCATTCTATCATGCAAAACTTGTTCAACAGATCTCCAATGTATTTATTTTGAGAAAGAAATATGGACTTCTGATGTTGGGTTACTTCAATACCAAGATAGTAATGAACATAGCCCAAATCAGTGATTTCAAAACTTTTCCCCAATTCCTTCTTTATGGATGTAATGTAGCTTTCATTGTTCCCTGTCATTAAAAGGTCATCTACATATACCACAAGATATACAACTGTTTTGCCAACTTTCTTGACAAATAAAGTTGCATCATCAAGATCATAATGTTTGAAATTGAGTTTCAAAAGATGCTTAGTTGGTTTTTCATACCAGGCTCGCGGTGCTTGTTTGCGGCCATGCAAGGACTTCACCAGTTTTCATACATTATGTTCATGTCCTTTCACAGTAAATCCTTTAGGCTGGAACATAAAAAAATTCTCTTTTAGATCTCCATTCAAGAAAGTAGTTTTTACATCCATTTGATGGACTTTCCAACCATTCTGAGCTGCTAGGGCAAAGAGTGTTTGGATGGTAACCCATTTTGCTATGGGGGCAAAAGTCTCCTCATAATCGACCCCTTCCTTCTATGCAAAACCTTTTGTCACAAGCCTATCTTTATGCTTGTCAAGTGAGCCATTAGCTTTATACTTGTTCTTGTAGACCCACTTGCAACCAATTGATTTGGCTCCTAATGGAGGATCAACCAGCTTCCAAGTGTCGTTCTTTATGAGGGCATCATACTCCTTTTGCATCGCTTCTTTCCATACATCATGAGAAGCAACTTCTTTGAAGGAAGTTGGTTCAAAATCTGTAGACAAGTTCAATTCACAATCATAAGAAACATCCATATCAACAAGTGAATTAGAGTCATCTACATCACCTCCATTTTGCTGATTTCAATTTCTAGTTCCTGTCTTTCCAACCTCATCAGGATGAACACTTTAAAGTGTCTTTGTCAGCCACTTTGGGGGACCTTTCTCAGATGGTCCAGGCTGCTTCATTGATTGAGTTGGGACTGAATCAAGATTAAGTCTCCCAATTCTATCAATCACATCACTTAAAGCGTCATTCGTTGTTGGATTTTCATGCAGGGGAGAGTGCTATTTAGAAGAAGATTCCACATGTTGATCTAGTATAGGAATCCCCCCTTCAAGATGTGGAATCTAATTATCAAATTCTTGAAATGATTTTGCTTTTGCGAATCTATCCAAGCAATCAAGTTTCCGCTCAACAACATTGTCAGTTTTGGATGATTCAAGAAAAATTACATCTCTAGATACAACAAACTTTTTATTTACTTCATCATAGAGACGATATGCTTTGGAGGTGTTTGAATACCCCAGGAAGATACATTTACAACTTCTAGCACCAAGTTTGTTTCTATGTACCTTTGGTATCAAGGCATAACAGGTGGAACCAAATACCCTGAGATGCTTTACCGAAGGAACATGTTCATCCCACATTTCATATGGATTCTTGTTTCTAATAGAATTAGATGGACATCTATTCTTTATATATGCAACACATAGAATAGCATCAGCCCAAAAAATTATCTTTACATTTTTTAAGAAGAGCATGGATTGTATCATATTTAAGATTGTCCTATTCATTCTTTCAGCGACACCATTCTGTTGGGGATTATAAGGCACAGTTGTTTGATGTTTGATCCCATGTTGGTAAAGATAGTTTTCAAATTCATTTGATGTGTATTCTTTTCCATTATCAGTGCGAATAGACCCAATATGAGATTGTACATCATTTTCAATCCATTTATGAAAATTCTTGAATGTTTGAAAAGCATCAAATTTGTTCTTCAATAAATAACCTAACACATTCTAGTGTCGCCATCAATAAATGTCATCATATATTTATTTCCATTTGCAGAAGAAACAGGCATTAGACCACATAAATCTAAATGAATGAGTTCAAGTTTTCTAAGTGCTCTTGAATGTGAATCATGAAAAGATTGTTTGCTATGCTTTCCTAGGACGCAAGCATCGCATTGCTTAAGTTTCCTAGGAATTGTAGGCAAACCAGCAACACCATTTTTCTTCAACAAGTGGAGACTGTCATAGTTAAAATGTCCAAATCTAGCGTGCCATAATAAACTTGATGTAAGTGTACCTTCTTCATGATGAGAATTGTATGAGAAATGTTGTGCATGAGCAGAGGTTCCTTGCAGCTTGAGAAGCCTTTCTTCTTCTATTCCCCTCATGACAAGTGAGTGGTCGGAGGCTTTTCTTACCTCAAGCTTGCCATCAAACATATGAATGGAGTGACCTTGCTGGCGAATGTGGACCAAGGAAAACAAGTTTCTCTTGAGCTGTGGGAGATATAGAACATGATGCAGAAGAAAGTCTGGAAGACCATGCAGTTTAAGCATGATTGTGCCAAGCCTTCATGGCTTGATTTTTGATTGGTCTGCAAAGTATACTGCTCCATCAACATTGTCAGTAAATTCTTCAAAAAAATCTTTTCTATGAGTCATGTGGCAAGTTGCTCTTGAATCAAGCAACCAATTATTTTTCCAAGAAGCAAGTGAAGCATTAAATAAATCTTCATTTACTCCAATATTGCATTGTGCCACAATATAGTGAGCAGATTCAGATGCTTTACCTTTGTCTGTATCATCAGTTTTACCTTTCTGTTGGTTCCTTTTCTTCTCAATTTTGTCCCATGGTAGCTTGCATGTAAAGGCATAATGTGATCCACTTCTTTTGCAGCAAATGCAGTGCAAATCTGCCTTTTCTCCTTGAGAATGTCTGCTCCCTGCCTCTGAAATATCTTCCTCTTCCTCTTGAAGAATCTTGAGTAGGATGCTTTTCTTTATGAGCAAGGCACACAGCCTCTTCAGAAGATTCAGGGGTTGTCTTCTTTCCAAAAGCTTTCTCTCTTTCAGCAAACTTTTTCACAAGAGTCAAAGGTGATATCTTTGAGATTTCCATTTGACTGCAATGACTCAAGATAATTGGAGTGAGTAAGATAAAGTGCCTTGAGAAAAGCGATAAGAGGAATATCCAATTCAACCTTAGTGGATTTGATATCATGCATTATAGACTTTACTTCAGATGCAAGAGCAAGAGGAACATTATTTTGCAGTTCAAGAGTGAAGAGTTCAATCATGAGTTGAACAACTTCAAGTGCAGAATGTGAGTCATAGAGTCTTTCAGCTTTTGTAAGGCTTCAAAGGCAATTGAAAATGACGAAATATGGCGACTCACCTCCTCATTTACAGATGTTACAATTAATGCATAAGCTTTGTTGTTCTTGTTTTCCCAAATGACAAGCTCTTTGTCTAAGGTAGGTTGTACTAGTTCATTGTCTCCGTCTCTGACACACACTCCTTTTCACAACTCATTGAAAATGAGGGTGTGTTTTATCATCCAGGACCATTCAGGATAGTTCTTCTTGCCAGTGAAAACTATTCCCACCATGGATATGATTGAATGCATTCTGTAAAAAAAAATTACTTCTACTGATAGAAAAATACTTCTGCCAATATACAGTAAAATTGTACTTCTGGTGGTAAATTTTTTTTTTACATTACAATTCAAAAGGGCATTATCTCCATATAGGGCTTTGTACTGTCTTTGTGTTTAATGAAAATATAAAACATAGATCAACTATGCATTCTCAAAAGATTTCAAATCTCTTCCTCGTCTTTTTTTCACAACGTTCTTGAATTGTTTTACATGAAAAGGCAACAAAGCTATCTGAATTTGGTCTTCACCAATCTAATCTCAACGTATATACCATAAAACTTCAATACAATTCCATGTGTTAAACAACGTTAAGAGTACATTCAACAGCGTTCAAAGTACATTCAACGCGTGGCTATTAACACATTTTACATGCCAAAAAGTCTTCAACGTATATACCAAAAACTTTCAAAGTATATGCCAACGTTATGTGAAAAAACTTCAACGTGTATGCCAAAAAAACTTCAACATATATACCATCATTCACGCAACAGACTCAGGCGCCTTTTCCATGTCAGGCCAGCGTTAATATAATACCGAGCCAGCGTTAAAAGCTTTCTGATACCTCGGTTTCTTGCAATAATCGGTGTGGAGTCTCACTTGGGTGCGAGCGGCTTCATTTACGAGCTATTGAACAATAATCGCGACTGCATAGCTAGAGGAACAGCATAATTTGTTTGGAGGGAGAGCATTCTCTTCCCATATCATACATTATGGAGTACATTAGTCCAAAGGGGCTACGTCTCGATGGGCGTCGACCACTAGAAATGCGACAGTTACATGCACAGTTGGGAGTTGTTGACAAAACCGATGGCTCTGCTATCTTTGAGATGGGGAACACAAAATTCATCACAGCTGTATACAGACCTCATGAGGTTCAGAAAGAATGAAATTCAGCTCTTCAAAATGCTACGCACGTTAAATTCTTGAATTCTTTTCCATGATTAACAAAATAGATCCAAAGAATTCCTCAAACAAACAGCCATGTTCATTGACAATACGAAAAAGGTTTTTTTTTTGGATATGGAGAAGCATCAATGCATAGTAATGAGCAGTGTTGTAATGAGCAGCATCAACGCATACCAATGTCAGACCAGCGTACAGCGCACAACGGCGACAGTGGAGGGAACAGAGAGCAGTAGGCAGTGGACAGCGAGCAGTAGGCAGATGGGAGTTACAACTATTTTGGGAGCTAGCTCTGATACCATGTCAGAGTAGGCAGTAACTCCTCAACCAAAAATTGATTTGTGCTTATTCCTTCAGGTAGGTCTTCATTATATACATGAGGGAGAGACTATTCACTTCATCTCCCGATGACTGTTCATATTACTTAATTATCTATTTACATTATATTCACCCAATCATGAGGATTAGGTGTCGACAACTTTCTAAATAACTTGTTAAAGAAAAAATAACAAGTAGGTAGGAATAAATTAGAAAAAGTGCATGAAGGGTTTTTAAACTAAGTAAACATAGAAACTTTGACAAGATGGTCGTTAACGAACTGAGGGATCAAGACAGGTTGGATGGAGCATCCAACTTCATCATCTAGAAGGCCAGGATCCTGGTAGTTTTGGATAAACATCGCATCAAGGATTATACCTTGAAGACGGTTGTTGTTCTGGTTGATGTTGATCCTCTCAAAAAGTATGAAGAGGCTCAGGTAAAAGCAAAGTGCATGATCTTGGACGAGGTCAAGGATCATGTGATCCCACATATTACTGAGAAGGAAACAGCTAGGGAAATGTGGGAGGCCTTGACCACATTGTACAAGAGAAGTTTCGTTCAGCGGAAGATGTTGCTTGAGAGTCAACTGAGACAGTTTCAGATGCAGAAGGGAGAAGAAATTGATCCCTTCCTTCTCGAGTTGCAAAGGATCCGTGACCAGCTAGCTTCTGTAGGGGCTACAACAGATGTTGAATTTATGGTCAGGATTGCACTGAATACACTCACTGAAGACTGGGAAACCTTTGTCCAAAGCATCTTGGGCAGGGCTTCTCTTCCCAGTTGGGAGGAAATGTGGGCAGCTCTTCGACAAGAAGAGACTTGAAGATTGACCAAGGCGGGAAGCAGCAGCAAAGGGATCAGAATCAAGGAGGAAGAGGAGGATGCGGCTATCGCATCAGCGGGATAGTGAGTGCAACATAAACAAAAGGACATATCTAAAGTCAGATGCTTCAGATGTGGAGAAACGGGTCATTTCGCCATGAAGTGTCGTCGTAAGAACAAGGGCAAAGAAGAGAAGTATGACTCAAAGGCTGCTCCAGCGCAAGCTAACGAAGAGGACGATGATGATTCCACCATGAGTGCTCATGCACCTCTAGAAAAGAAGTGGGGCGATATAGAACTGTAGTGAAGCTACAATGAAGTAACGGGGCAGGATCCTTGAGGTGTCCAAACTCTTGGATCACATATGGCTACGGGAGCCCTTAATGACAATAGCAGAATGATGAGATGATGGAGCATCAGTGACAAAGCTAGAGTGCCAAAGTCTGAAACAGCGCAGTGGAGTGTTGAAGTGGTGCGGAAGGCACCGAGCAAATACAAACAGCAACGCAGTAGCAGCAGAGGTTCATCACAGATTAGCAGCAGAGGTAGCTTCAGCGTTAAGGGGCATCCAGACTGACCAGCATGTTAGCTTTTGGGTGGCTTTTCAGTTGCTTAATTCTCAGCAACTGAGTTGCAGTGCAGCAGTTAGCAGTGGCAGTGCTATGGGCAACGTGATGCAGCTTATTGAGAGGGAGTTGCAGTACAGATGCAGCAATGACAGTGGCAGTGTCATGGGAAGCAAGTACAGATTGCAGCAACACAGTGGATGAAGGGCAGTAGGCCGAGCATCAACAGCACAAAGGACCGATGTCATGGATCAGTGTGATACTTATGCTGGGAAGTATTGCTAGAGCACATTCCTCGCTAAGAGGGAGTGTTGATTTTTTGGGTAGCATCAGATGTGCTCTACCTCCGAAACAGTGTTGCGGGGGAGCGCTCCCCCCCTCGCTCCGCTCCCAATCTGCGCTTCGGGCGGGAGTGGCTCAGGAGCGCGTCGGGAGCGCGCTCCCGATAAAAAAATTTGTGCTCCCTGCCAATTTAGGGAGCGATATCGGGAGCGTTACTCCCGGAGCGAATTTTTAATGCTCAGGAGCGATCGCTCCCGAACGTTAAAAATTCACTCCGGGAGCAATCCGGGGCGGAAAAAAGCCGCGGACGCGAAATTTTTTTCCAGTTTAAAAAAAAAATAAAA
>APFE030602362.1:0-12968 GCA_000404065.3 Pinus taeda | reverse complement strand
GGATACATAATTGTCCACCTCTGAACAATAGTCCTTCCTGCAAATTGTAGTCCAACCATGGACTTGTATTCCTCAACATGGGACTTTGGCAGGCTTCAAAGGCTTCTTTGAAGTCTGTGTCAGTCTGGTACAAATCCTTTAGATGTTCGAATCCCATCACCTGTATTCTGCTTTCCTGTAAGAGAAAAGCTCTTCTGCTCAAGGCATCTACCACTTTATTGGCTTGCCCACTAATGTGCTTTAGCATGAAGGTGAAACTGTGCAAGTATTCTACCCATTTGGCGTGCTTATGGTTTAATTTGTGTTGTTGCATTACATATTGTAATGTTGAATTATCAGAAAATAATACAAACTCGTTGCCCAGCAGGTAGTGTCTCCAATGCTTTAAAGCTTGGATCACGGCATAAAATTCCTTGTCATACGAGGAGTATTTTTGCCTGCTTTCATTTAATTTCTCACTAAAGAATGCCACTGGTCTGTTTTCCTGATTGAGCAAAGCACCAATAGCTGTTCCACTTGCGTCACATCGAACCTGAAAAAGTTTGTTGAAGTCGGGTAGTCTCAAGATTGGCCTCTCTGTAATCTTCCGCTTCAAAAGATGAAAGCTATCCTCTGCTGCTCTGGTCCAACAAAAAGGCTGACTGGCCTTTTTGATGGTGTCTAGCATTGGTGCACAGATTTCACTGGAATTTCTAATAAACTTCCGATAAAAACTTGCCAATCCGTGAAAGCTACGTATCTCAATCAAGCTCTTGGGTGATGGCCAATGGATGATTGCTGCGATCTTTTCTGGGTCCATCTTCAATTCATTTTCTGCGACTACAAACCCCAAATAAACGAGTTCCTTCTGTAGGAAAGTACATTTTTTAAAGTTTATCAACAGTTTGTTCTGCTGTAATTTCTCTAGCACTCTTCAAACATGCTGAAGGTGTTCTCCCTTCGTTCTGCTGAAAATTAAAATATCGTCAAGATAAACTATCAAAAACTTGCCAATAAATTCTTTTAACATTTCATTCATCAACCTCATAAAAGTACTAGGAGCGTTGCTCAAACCGAACGGCATGACTAGCCACTCGTACAGCCCTTCATTGGTTTTGAAGGTTGTTTTCCATTCATCTCCCTCTCTGATCCTGATCTGATGATATCCACTCTTCAGATCAATCTTCGTGAAGTAGGCTGCTCCGCTGAGACAATCCATCATGTCATCCATTCTAGGTAGGGGAAATCTGTACCGAATAGTGATTTTATTGATAGCTCGTGAATCCGTACACATCCACCATTCTCCTCCCTTCTTAGGTGTGAGTACTGTTGGTACCGCACAAGGGCTCAAACTTTCTCTGATCATTCCCTTATCCAGCAACTCTTGCACCTATTTACGAATCTCTTCATTATCTTTCGGGCTCATTCTATATGCTGCCTTGTTCGGTAGACTTGCTCCAGGTATGAAATCGATATGATGACTAATGCTCCTCTTGGGAGACAACTTATCTAGTAAATCGTCGACCACAATGTCCTTAAATTCTTCTAACAACTCCTGAATCTCTGTAGGCAATTCTGACTTTTCTGTGTTCAATGACACTGCTTTTGTCCTCCTTACAATCGCATAATTCACCTTGTTTTCTTCAATCTGCTTAACAAACTGTTTTCCTCCTATTAACAATGCTTTTGTTCCACTTCATTCTGCTACATCCTCTTCTTTGATGGGTACAAGCATATGTTTGACTCCATCTTTCACAAATTTGTAACAATTCGTCTTTCCATCGTGCATCATCTTTTGGCCATACTGCCACGATCTCCCTAACAGTATATGGCATATGTCCATTGGCATAATATCGCAAACAACTTTGTCTTGGTATTTGCCAATGTGAAATTCAACCTCGCATTGTTCATCAACTAATAATTGGTGGCCTTTCTGTAGCCACGACACCTTGTAAGGTGTGGGTTGCTTAAGCCGCTTTAATCCCAGCTTTTCCACCATCTCGGTGGCAACTATGTTATCTGTACTTTCGCTGTCTATGATTAATTTACAACACTTTCCATGTGATTTGCAAACTGTTCGAAACAATGCCTTCCGCCGGGTTTGCTCAGCTGTCTCCTTGGCTGGCTTCAACAACACTTTGTTTAAAACTAAAGCCTCTCCTGTTTCTGCCACATTTTCTACCTCCCGGGGCTGTGCTTCAGCTTCCTCAGGTTGCGCAACAAATGCTCCCCTCTGGCCAGCATGCTCGGCTTCTGGGCATTCGAAGGATCTGTGCCCCCACTTATGGCACCTGTAGCACTGTACATTAGTCCCTCTTCCGCGACCATTTCCTCTTCCCCGCTGATATGGCCGACCTTCTCTAGTGTTTTCTCCCTTCTCTGCTGTCCCTAAAGCTCTGGAGCTCCTGCCTTCTTCGCTATTAGTATCAGTTCTCCCTCTGCCGTAGGACTGTCCTCGTCCTCTGCCATTTCCTCGTCCTTTCCTATTATTTTGTTTCCTGTTAATTTTTTCTTCAGCCTTTACAACACTCTGAAAGGCTTCTTCTATATTTCGTGGAGAGAAAATACTAATCTCATCCAGTATTTCTAGCCTCAAGCCATTCACATATCTCGTTGTCTTCTCTGGAGTATCATTAGTATAACCAGCCTGCAAATTTACACGATAAAACTCCTCTATGTATTCCTTTATGGTCATACCTTTCTGCCTTAAATTCTGCACTCATCGATAAAGTTCGACCTGATAGTCTTTAGGCAAAAATCTGCGCTTCAGTTTTGCCACCATTCTTGGCCACTTCTTTATCGGTAGCTTGTTCATCCTCTTCCTGTCCGCTTGGACACTATCCCACCATAAAGCAGCATGTCCTTTTAACTTGGTTGCAGCAAATCTAACTCTTTTGTCCTCACTGATCTCTTCGTTTTCAAAATACTTATCTAACTCACTTACCCAATCCAGCAGAACATCTGCATATAGACTGCCATCATAGTTAGGGATCTCAGGTTTGGGTTTGCTGCTAGCTAACAGTATCGATCTCAACTGTCTTATCTCCGGGGCTTCTTCCTCTGATCCGTCCATAGCAGTTGCTGTTTCGTCCTCACTATCATCCCCAAGTTATGGGTCTCTTCTCCTTCCTGCCTCCACTGCTTCCAAGCAAGCAGTAAGGACTCTCAACTCTTCTCTCAAGCCCTCGTCTGCTACTCTGCGCACACCTCTTCCACGTCCCCGTCTTTGAACTTCCATTTTTTTCAATTTCCTTCTCTGATACCACTTGATGGGGCCAGCCCACGTGGTCCCGCCATTGATACTCCCCACTTGATGTTGTACCGTCAATTGATGTTATTAATGACAGGATTTCAGATATATGCAACTCAATTTTCAACCTGTGTTTAATTAAAAGGCTCTACAGTAATGGTACGTTGTTTATGTAATGGACGGACATCTATCCCTTCTTGGAATTCTAAAACCCCGCCTTGGTATAGGGTTTCACCACCCTTGCGTCCATTTGGTTTTGTGTTTTCTCCCGGTCCTTCACTCTGCGAGCTCTCGGCGACCCTTGCGATTTCACTGTGAATTTTTTTTTACTGTGATGCTTTCGTATTTGTTTGAGGCTTGTCCGCCTGGTTCTCTGAGCGATGAGATCCTAGTAGTCTGCACAGTTTCAATGTGGGTTCCTTTAGCTTGTTCGGGGTTTTGTTGCTTTGAGTTCTTCGAGCTGCATGCTCTCGGCGGTCTTCATGGCTCCATTGGTTCAGAATTTGTTTTGGGAGTATTTGGTTCGTATATTGAACTGTTGAAACCCTGGTAAGGTTGGTTTCTCTGTTTGTATCTGGAATTTTACTGTGTTTTCTAGTGTCGGCTTTAATGGGTCTCTGCCTCTGTGCGTCCTTTACTCGATTTGTCACCTGGGTTTTCACTATTGTTTCCTCTGTGTGTTGGTTGATGATTATGTGGTTCTCGGTCTCGTTCTTCAGCACTGGTTCGATTCATGCGTGGTCTCGGCGAACTAACAGTGGCGTTCTCTGTCGATTCCTCCGCCAACTTACTTGGTAAGCTATCTTTCTATGCTAGACCTTTACACTTGTTTTTTTATCTGGTTTTAACATCTTCGGCTCCTCGTGAGCAGGAAGACAATCCGAGGATATGGTGGTCACGGCTTGTCTGTCAGGTAAACAGAACCCTTGTATAGTATTTTCTCATTCAAAAATTGTTTTAATCCCCTGCGTTTTGTTTCCATTGCAATTGACTCTCGTTTGTTGGTTTCCCTTGCAGGTAGAGCTACTGAGGGTTTCGGCGCTTGGAAACTTAACTATCCCAAATGAAATCCAGGTAGCGTCGTTCTGTTTACTTGTGGTTTGCTTGCCTTGAGTCTTACGGCGTGTGGATTGGTATTGTTGTTGTTGGCCTCGAGCCACTGTCTGCGCTTAGTTCTGTTGTCGTGTAATGCCACTGTCGAGTCGTAGGAATGGGTTTGGGGATTTATGGGGTTTGGTTTACGTGGGTAATTGTTACGGTTCCCAAGTCCGTGAACTGGGTTCATTCTTAAGCTTTTGCATAGAATGTAAATGAACAATAATTTTAATGACTGTATATGAACTCAATTTGGAATTGAATTTGGTTATGTTTTTAAATTCACATACCTAGATTTACAGTGGTTGTTCTCTGCACTGGAATGGAAAACTCTGATTTTGGGTAAGGAATTTGTATAAATGATTTCTTTGTTATGTATTTGGTTATTCTGTTGGAGTCACCTTTAAATGGGTGCTGTTACTCCTCCTCCGAATTGGAATACCTCTGCATTCGAATATCTCCCTTTTTCGATTTAAGATCTGTGACCATGCATTGATAATATTCACACAATAATTCAATACAAAAATATTTCAGAAATGATTAGGACGCTGTAGGGATATATGTGCACAGAAAATCGTATTTTTTCTTTCTATATTTCTCTCTCAGTCTGAACCTCTGTATGGAGTTTTTTTTTCACTATTTAATAGCACTGTTTACAAACCGTCCTAACTGCTATTAGTTTGTTCAATTGGTTACATCGGTTATTCCTCATACGAAACTTTGTCTGGTTGTCTAGTATATTTTCTTTTCATTCTTTATGCTTTTTACAACAACAACTTAACTGTTTGAAAACAATGACTAACTAATTATTACTGCTCCTAATTACAACTTATTACAGTAATATTTAAGTAACTTAATAAGAGAAAAAAAAACAAGTATGTTTTCCACTCAATGAATTAATCTCTCTGTCCTCTTCAGAAACCATATCCCCTCACTTTTGTCTTTGCCCTGTCAGCTAGATGCTCCTGCATCATAAGAATTCTAATCAATGAATTATATAAACAATTAACCAACGTTAAAAGTTGACCTAAACCAAAAATAAAAATAAAGGGGTATACAAATCAAAAGTGTGTTCACAAAAAAGAAAGTGAAATATCATTATAAATAATTTAATATATATATGGGAAATGAAGGTATTCTCATTGAAATAAAAAAATTATATCATTGGGGGTTGTTAAAAAGGAGGAAAAACCTTATATGAGAAAAATTAAAAATAAAGGGATACACATCAAAACTGGTGTTCATAAAAATTTTGTTGAAATCCCAATTATACATACATATATAATTTATATATTATAATATATATATTATAATTAATTATATATATATATATAAAGAAATTTAAAGTATTCCTCATTGAAATAATTCATTGCAATGAGGTGTTTAAATGAAAAATTTTATATTGAAAAAAACACAGACGCAAATTAGAATAAGAAGTAGACAATTGAAAGGCAATAGACTATTTCATGAACAGTCTTAGGGGAATTGAGATTTCATATATTATAATACTACTTCTAAATAAAGGTCAATTTCCCAAAAAAAGGTCAATTTCATAAAATTATTATTTTTAAATTATATTAAAAGAGAGAATTAAAAAAAAGAGGTGAAAAATATATTATTACAAAGATTGAGAAGGATATTTTTCGCCCCTAAGGCTTATTTTGAAAAAGAAAAAATGAAAACCAGTAATGAAGGAAAATTTCCAGAAAATTCACGTAATTACGTTTCAGTGCTATTTTGAATTAAAGGGTCTATTGTGGGAAAATATGTCACTATTGCTATCTCCACTATCGAAGATAAAAATTATATAACGCATGAAATCGCAAACCCGTTAGTGATTCTAGAGTCAAATATAATCGAAAAATTACACTGTCTTGGCAACAAAAAATATGGCATAACCAATTTATAGTTAAACGTTGAAGATTATATATTTATTTCACAATTCTCAGTTCAAACACTCTGGAGCGATCAAGGTGACATTATTCTCGGTTCGCCATGGATGGAAACCCTAGGCTCCTTCATCCTAAATACGAAAAAGAAGTTTTTAAAATTTTACTACAGGAAAAAGAAAATAACACTCCAGGATGTTACTCTGAAACCAAATTCAGTAATATTAGAAGACATAAAAATGTACTACAAAATTTGCAAAGAGAAATAGACAAGATCACCACTGAAAAAAATGAAGAAGTTTCTCGGCTTAAAGACCTGTTGTGGCTTAGCACGCCCCCCCCCCCCCCCCCCCCCCCCCCTTCTTATTTAGTTTTATCACTAATACTAAATAAGTGGGGACCCTTATTCAAAAAATTAAAAAAATAAATTAGTGCTTGTATTCCCTTTTTGAATAAAACTTACTATTATAAACTTAGGAGAATACCCGAAAAATCTAAAAAGACTTAAATTTTATGATAAAGTTCGAATAAAACTACTCTCTCAATAAAGAGCGTCGCATCGCAAAAAGGTAATGGATGCCTTCCTACAAGCGAAATCCTAAGATTGTGAAATTGCGATGAAAAATCATGCACTAAAAGACACTCATCGCATCGCATGCCTCAAATATCACTTGAGGTGAAATGCCTCAAACCGCCGATATGTGATGGCGCATCTCGCAAATTGCATTTCACAGAAAACACATTGTAATGGATGATTGCCACATGCAACGGATTAGCGATATTGTGATCTGTGATATTGTGAAGCAAATCGTCTTATCGTAGATCTACAGGGCTCGTCGTTCGAAAAAGATTTTTCCATAAACCAATGCCTAGTTATGCGAGTTAATGTTAATTAATGAGTTAGTTGGTAATCATTAATGAAATATGGTTTTGATCTGATCGAAGAGCCATTTCATGTAGGGTGATATATTTTATATGTTTTCAACATTTAAAACTTTCTCGTTACCTTTTTCTTATCATTACTCTTGCCTCATTTGTAAACTGCAGGAGCGAAGAGTAGAGAAGTATACATAGCAGTGTTCATAATATTATGGGAAAGAATGGTAAAGCTTCGAGTTCTGAAGATAAAGAAATGATGCCCTTGTACACAGACACCACCTGTAACAGAGATGCTGGTGTTACTACTTCGGAAAGCATGCACAACCTACTCGAGGAAGATAATCCCTGAGTAATGGAGGTTACAATGACTGCAGATTCACGCGGGTCGTTTGAGGCATCGATTACAGAACTAGCATGTTCGTTCTTGCACCGGATAGCAGCGAGGCCCAAGATTCTTCCATACACGGACATGGTCAAAAGGGTACTAGATATTCCTGACATAACGGGCAGAGAATTTAAAACTCAGGACCAAGAACTCACAGAGTCATTATTTCCACAAAATTTAAGGTTTATATCCTCTAAAAAGCGCGCAAGAGGCGAAAAATAGCACCAGGGAAGCTCGGATCGAGGAACGAAGGTAGTTTCCGATGCGCGATTGCGAGCAAAACCCCTTGAGAAGGAAAGCCTCTAATCACTCAGTTTCCTGTAAGCCCAGAAAATTGTAGAAAGAAAATGCTAAAGGCAAAAGGCAAAACCTGAACTCTAAAAACCAGTGGTATTTATCAAGGATATCCATAAGTGGTATGGAGGATATTTACCAAATGTATAGCATCTACAGACAAGCTGGAGACAGAAGGCTCAAGAAAGAGTAGAGTCCATCAAAAGGTTAACCAAGTTGAATTGGGATTCTGACTGGACATACTTGGTAAAACCACATAGCCAGTGCATGACTCTCAAATGTATCATTAATTCTTCCGAAAAGATGGCGCCAACACTTGCCGATTTCATTTTTGTAGGATAGTTAAAGTCAGAAGTCGGCCAACCAACTCTTCTCAAGCAAATGCTGAACACTTGCGACTACAAGGAACAGATACATAGATAGTTAATTGCTAGTTTTAGTTTTAGATTCAATTTTAGTTTTAGTTTTGCTTTATTTTTGCCTGAAATGAGGACGGTCATTTAAACCACTTTCTATATTTTTGTAATAAACTATTTTTAGATTTAGCTAGTAGTACTTAAACTCTTCTCATGCATTTAGAGAAAGATCCTAAAATTTGTCAAAAACTTGTCCTCAGAACATGCACTTTTGCACCCTCCGAGGAGGTTTTGATGAATGAATGGAATAGGATTTATTGATATCTGCATTTAATATTTGTTACTGAAATTGCACTTTTGTACTCTTATTAGATGTTGGATTAAGAAGAAATAAATCATTATTGTTGAAGCTCATGAGTAGAACTAGTTATAAATGGTACTTTTATCTCCTAACAATTTTATATGTTAAGGTGATATTCATGTTCAGTTATTTATATATAAATGCTTGAATGCTTGAGTTATCATTTGGCACTTCTATATGGTGATAGCTATTTATTTATGCTTAATATATGAGTGACTTATTATGCAATATGTTATTCACAATTGTTTCGTCTAACTTTTTATACAAAACGGTTTATCTTTATTGAATTCTTTTCTCATAGCAATTGAATGATCTTTATTACCAATTGCCATTAGAAATTATTTTAAATCGCATAACTGAAAGATCAAATCCCGAGTTAGTTTTAGAATTAGATATTTCTATTTATTAGAATACAATTGCATGTTGTTAAATTAGATTTAGAATAAAAGCATTTTACTTAGAAATTATTAGGAATGAAATATCAATTTTCAACACACACACACACATAAATTGGGAAACTTGTCCCATATCCCCAGTCGGACACTACACCAAATGGAAAAGGAGCTGCTAACCAAGGTCCAGACTGGGTGGGTATCCCCCTTGTTGTAGACCCGATTTTCGGGGCTTCAACATATTTGGCGCTAGAAGGAGGCCCTCGAGTTGTGAATGGCAAGTAAATTTAAATCTAAATACCATTCTGAGAGTAAATCGCCTTCTCCATCTCCCCCGACTTCTCCATCGCATTTAGAATCTTTAAATCTTGAGCAAGAAGTTGATAAAAAAACAACCACTACCACAAACCCGAACATTTTAGTGAAATCTACTATTGAACCTCCTGAAGTTGAATCTTTGATTCATAAACTTCAGCGATTTTCTATATCACCCCAAAAATCTGAAAACTCTCAAGGTAGTGTGACTTTGCAATATAACCCTTCTCATCCTCTTATCAGATTGCAGAGTGAAAAGTTTGGTATCGAACCAACTGAATTACCTCTAGCTACAAGGAAAAGAGTAAGGAAATCACCTAAGGGTATGATAGTGAGACTCTTTCGTCATCATCATCCATCTCAACCTCTCCATCGCGAAGTCAACCATCCACCTCTCCACTTCAAACTATTGTCCACCAGACCACTGGAACTTCAACATCTACTTCTCAATCATCTGGAACTGTAATATCCTCATCTTCCCAACCACAGGGATCATCTTCTGCACTTTCCTCTGTTAGTAGTCCAACGATGGCCCAATCTCCATGGAATAACCCAAGGGTAGTCTTAATGCTTGTGCCTTTGAGTCAAATACCGACTCATCTTGAAAAATGGCTGCCAAAGTTTAATCCTGAAGTAAGCATGCTAGCAGAAGAACATATAAATAACTTTATGTTATCTATAAATCTCAATGGGGTTACTAATGAAGACGCTGTTGTCTGGATTTTTCCTTACACTTTGCAAGGAGCAGTCGGATCATGGTATTTCTCATTACCATCTGGATCTATCACTAGTTGGGATATTTTCCAAGATCAATTCTTGACTAAGTTTGGTGATGACAGGTCTACTGCGACACTGATCAATGACCTGTCTAACCTTAGGGCTGAGTCAAAGGAACCTATCAAAGATTTTAACTCACGTTTCAATAAAATGTTGAACAAAATTCCTATCGCTTCCAAACCTAGAGAAGAAGTTGGAAGTGAATGGTACATATCTACTTTACCATCAAACATAGCAATCTTCATTGATAGGGCTAACAAAACAACTTTAGTTGACAATATGAAGGAAGCAATAGTGGTAGAGAAACGTATTATAGCCTTAGAAAAGAAAAACGTTGTTGATGAACGAAAACCTAAGAAGGTTACTTTTAAAGTAGATCCAAAGAAAAAAAAATCGAAAGACCCATGTGACTTAGAAGGATTACAAAAAGTTTTGAAAACCATGTCTAACGAAATGGTTGACATTAAGAAATAAGTAGTAGAGACTTCTTCTAAAAGGCCTTTCAAGCCTTATAGAAGAAATCCTTCAACTGATTCAAAGCCTCCCAATGCTATCACAAATGCTGAATCAGAAGAAGAAGAAGAGGAAATTTCTAACGGAGATCCTACTGATGAAGAAGAAGTTGTAGAAGTACAAGGAATGTGGGATTTCATCCTCCCAGATGAAGAGGATCAAGAGGCATTGCCAGTCAGTACTAGAAGTAGAAATCAACTCGATCCTCCACAACCTACTCCTAAGCCAAAGAGCGCAAGCTCAACATCTAAGGATAAAGTCGTAGGTAAGAAAACATCATCCAAAGCGACTCAAAATAGCCCAGTCCAAACAAATTCACCAACTCCATCTAAAACATTGATTGTTTTTCTGATGAGATGGAGTATAATATCATAGAAGACATGAAGAAGACTAGGGCTAACATTACTTTTTATGAATTGAGGAAGTTAAAACATCAACAAAAGCTACTTTTGAAAGAGTTACACGCAATACCAGTTGCACCTCTGCCCGTCGTTGTAATATTGCAAGCTTCTTACGAGATGGGAAGACCTCCAACTAATGTGACTAATAAAGTTGATCCAAACGATATCGCTCTAATTGGAGGAAGGTCAAGATCTCATACTCCCCCATTTCTTCTTACTTATGAAGTTTTCAACAAAAAATTGCATAATTGTTTAGTAGATTGAGGAGCTTCATCTAATATCTTACCTAAATCGATATGTGCAAAGTTGAACGTCCAACTTCAAAAATCTGTTGCAGGCATAGTTCAACTAGACCAGTCGCAGGTTGAAGTGATCGGCGAACTGAATTAGGTTACCATAAGACTATCATCTAAGCCAAAGGTATGTCAAGTTATCGATATTTTAGTTGTAGACATTCCATAATTTTATGGCCTAATTCTTAGCAGAGATTGGTCTGAAAAGCTTCATGGATATTTTGCAACTGACTGGTCGCATATGTGGCTCCCTTACAATGGTAAACCAAATCAGATAAAGGTTGAGTGAGAAAGACATCAAAAATACATAGTAACAGAATTGGAAGGAGAAAATGAACCTGTAGCATACAACAACAATATAATTGGCAACTATTCTATTGACTCTTTCTTAGGAAATTTTAATGCTCATACTTCGCCTTACTCAAAACATTCTATTTTATCTCAAGTAGAAATTTTTTCTCAAACAGATAGTTCTAAATGTGTTAATTTCGTAGATAGTCCTGTAAATAAATCTTTATTTTGGAAGTTATTTTTTGACGGTTCTAATTCTAACGAGGAAGCAGGAGCAGGATACGTATTAATCAGTCCAGAGGGAAACAAAACTATGCTAACTTGTAGACTCGAGTTCGGTTTCACCAATAATACTGCAGAATACGAGGCTTTAGTCCAAGGATTATACAAAGAAATAGGATTAGATATCAAATATCTACAAGTCCTTGGAGATTCTGAAATTGTTATCAGACATGTACGAAATACTATACATTCTCTATCAGGTCATTTAAAGCATTATCAATCTTTAGTATAGCACTCAATATTTCATCAATTCCCAGACTCCAAAATGCTAGTGCTAACCTCTTGGCAAACATAGCTTCCAAGCTCATTCCCTCAGAAGACCATAGCCCAGACAGATTCTCAATAAAATTGATCTTTAGACCCTTGATTCCTGATAATATTACCAATTGGAGAATTTTCAATGATGACCCTGATATTGTAAGCTTTCTCACATCAGAGAGATCTTACACTAATCAGATAATTGATGAGGACCAACATGACAAACAATTGCAACAAGATAGCACTAATAATGCTATGCCAAAATCAATAGTCAAATTAGAAGACCTATATGAGTTGAAAGATCGATTCAAAATATCTACCAATTCAAAACTTCAAAGTTCAACTCTGAACTATGAATTAATAAATCTAGGAACTGATACCAAGCCACAAAATATCAATCTAGGTCTTGGCCTAGCCCCTGAAGAAAGATTAGCATATGTTCATCTCCTGAAACAATACAAAAGTGTCTTTGCCTGGAACTACGATGAACTTAAGACTTACGACACTTCTATCATTTAGCATACTATCCCAATGATAAACGATGAAAAACCTGTTTAGCAAAAGCTGAGAAAGATCCATCCTAATTTGGAAAACCAGATCAAATCTGAGCTCAATAAATTATTGAAAGCCAAAATCATTTTTCCCATTCGACATTCTAAATGGGTTTCCAATATGGTTCCCGTTAGAAAGAAAAACAGAGACATTAGAATTTGCATTGACTTTCGAAATCTTAACAAATCTTGCCAAAAAGATAATTTTCCTTTGCCTTCCATCGAGCAAATATTACAAGCAGTTTCAGGATCAGAATTAATGTCCTTTTTGGATGGTTTCTCCGGCTACAACCAAGTTTTGGTCCATCCCGATGATCAATTAAAGACCACGTTCAGAACCAAATGGGGTACTTATGCATATCAAAAGATGCCTTTTGGTCTGGTCAACGTTGGCATCACATTTCAAA